>VZUI01066818.1:0-93897 GCA_013401135.1 Cettia cetti | reverse complement strand
TCATAGTATCCATTCTTAGTGTAGATATTCTGTTTGTTAAATAAATAGTTTAATAGTTTTTTCCACTTTTCTCTGAGAAAATTTTTCCTGGATTGGCTGGGGGGAGGGGCTGTTTGGGTTTGCCTCCCAGCAGAACCCCCTTCAGAGGTTTCCTCCCAAATTTACCCTAAACCAAGACACTAATAAAAATACAGCCACAGTACCATTATACATGCATTAGTGACACACAAATAGTAAAAAGATAATGAACCTAGAGACTCTTCACTGAGTTTAATAACATCCTTTCTCATCAGTTTCAACCTTTCCAGATGTGTTTCCTTCTCTTACCCTTAAAAAATAGGAGGTACTTGCAAGTCTGTGTGTTTTCCAGTTTAGATTGCAGTCATCCTTTGCTTTTGTCTCCTTTCAGCCAACAGAACAGGACCATTTTATTGTTTCTTATGCTGAAAATAAATAATTTCAAACTAATTTTGAAAATCCATTCTAATTGTGTTTACCAAAATATACCAAGTGCACAAAGGCTCTGCTCAGGCATACAAGGTGTACTCTGAAGATATGCTCAGACTGAGAAGACAGCTCTAAAAAGAAGCACTGTGGAGAATGTAAATGTGCAGATAAAAATATTAGATAAGTGCCCTAATAAAGCAGTTCCAGCATCTCAGAGGTTGTTTTATTTGTCAGCTGAAGGACTGCAATCCATGAGTTTCAACAACAGAACTAAGACTCAGAACACCAATAGCAAACAAAATATGTGGAAGGATAAGGGCTCCTTTGAAGCTACTTTTTCATTGAATTTAATCTAGACAGAAAAAGAACAGAATTAACATCTGATGGCATTCATAGGAGACTTCTCTGAACTATGGTGACATCTTTACTGCAGCATACAGCTTATGTAGCCATTTTTGTTTGGTTAGCTGTACTTACTGAATGCACACCCATATAATATTTTACCCAATGCTGGTGTTAATCCTATATTTTTAATAGCAGGTCAGGACATAAATAAAATTGGCAACCTAACATCCAGTATATTTTATGGCAATTGAACATGAAAAAAAAAAAATGACAGCCTGCTTCATTCAAGCCTTTGATCTATTCCCATATCTCTTTTGCTTTTTCAGGAAAGTTTTAATACATTTATCTTTGAAAAAATATGAGGCTTCAAGAGAAAGGAAACAGACAAATGACCTATTATACAAACTCACTGAAAAACACTCAGTCTGCATCTACTTTATATTGAAATGCAAACAGAACTCAAGATAAGGGTATTCCAACTGATAAAATCTTTGCACCGCAAGAGTGCAGCTTGAATCTTAAGTTAATTGACAGTTTTCAGTATGCCAGATCATTTCTTGATGTCCATCCTGATCTTTGGTCACCAAAGTGGCCTTTCAGCATTTTCATTTTCCTAAGGTCTGCTCAGAGCTCTCTGAAATAGATGGGTCTGATGTCCCTAATAACTTGGATGAGTTGCTTTTATCTACATTTCAGACCTTTGTAAGTTTGATATTTCTGCAGGCCAATAGTTCTATAAAGAAATGAAGGACAGGTATAAGGGCTAAGCAGGGCAGGTTTTAATCTCATTGACTGAATTGATAGCGAGCGCATTAAGATCAAGATAAATCAGATGTAGCCTTCCACCCTCTAATATCCAAGACAATTGTGCCGTTCATGGTGAACACAAATCTTAAATCCTGACTATTTTGGCACAAAGTATCTAGGAATCAGTCAAATAGCAAAGTAGCTGGAGATTGAGAAGAATTTCAGCCATGGTTCCAAACCTCCTGCTTAGAGTAGGATTTAACTTGATGAAGTATTTGATACATCACCTTTGGACAATTTAATCTCCCCCTACAATTTTCTTCTTCCTGAGTGGAAGAAAAAGTTTCTTTAGCTATTTGAGCAGAAGCTGGTTGAGAAGCCTACTCTTTTCTAGCCACAATATTCTGGAATACTGCAGATGCAGAAACTCTGTGGTAAGGCCACCATCAAAATGGTGGTCTTCTGAACTTTGGGAAGATAGTTTGTAGGGCTTTGATAAGACCAATTTTCTTCTAGCAAACAGCTCTTCTAGATTTGGGTTTTTTTTGGTTTTTTTTGTTTTTTTTTTCTAACTAGAAAGAAGAATCCCTTCACTCTGCCTCAAACACTTTCTTTTCACCAGATCCAAACACAAGCTTTCCTGAGCTCAGGGTAAATTTATTCAAAAAATATTAAGGTTCCACATGTTCTTTTCCATAATGCATTTCCCTAGAACTTTTGACAGCTCAGGCTCAGCGTGTTTTTGGTGTGGTCTTTCTGTTGATGCTGCATCAAGGGCACCAATTTGCTGCATCATTTGCTAGCTGTGCTATGATGTGCTTTAATTTGACAACATATTAACAAACTAATGCCATTAGCTCCCCGGTAGTTTCCAGAATTACAGCAGCAGCTGCACTCTGGATGCTTCACCTATTGTAGCAGCTAGATGTGAATTACAGACATGTGTTTGGGCTGTAACTTGGCTTTTGAGATAGCACCCACATTCAAATGAGGGTATTATGCCATCTCTGACTTCAATGATGGGGTTTGTTTTTGTTTTTGTTTTTTTTAAATATTATATTTTTTATATACCTAATAAATGGAGTGAAATATCTCCAATTTGCTATTGATTTCCAACACGAAGCAGCCAGCCAAATCAGATGAGAGCAATTTGCCAGCTGCTGTTGAGCACTAAATATTATTCCCAAAATGTCATGTTTCTTTGCATGCTTCTCTGGAAGAAGCTGTCAATATTTTCATCAGGAGGCTGGTTCTAAGTTCACTTCAGTGGCCAGGGTTTCTTTGGGGCATTTGGCACCTGTGAATTAGCAATTAAGTTGCCCCCCCAGAACACATGCCCAGAGATTTCCAGCCATTCCTCTCTAGCTTGTAAGTGAGAAACTTTGTTGGCTTGTTAGCCAGTGTTCGAACAGCTGAGGGAGAATACACTAAGTAGAAATGAAGCAAAGGAGGAAAACTCAGCGCCGTATGAGAATCAAGACATTTATTTTTCCTGACATGAATCAGTGATTTAAACAGTACTCTAGGCACACATATTGAATTATGATGCTAGAGGTGTGACAGCAGCTATGTAATTGTTTATCAATCACTTTAAAAATGCAGCTCAGTGTCTGATGAAGGTTTTTGGAAGGTTTGTTCTTAATTTATTGCAGTTCTTAGCTTGGATTGAGAGAATGCTGTAATACATGGACACATTTTACCCTGCCTAGCACCTTTTTTCAATCTGTTTTTTTTTCTTACAAGGTTAAGAAATCTGAGCATACTGCCTCCATAAACATGCTCCCTTGTATGCATGCTTTATCACCACCTATCTTGCTGTTCCTCACTAATGAATCTATACCCCAAAAAAATGTTTAGTTCCCACCCAGCTGTCCATTATATGAGGATATGTTTTTTTTGGGGAACTCTGAGATAACAAGGGGAAGTGACCACAGGAAAGAGCACATGACTGAGGGAACGTGAATGAACTTTAGCCCTTCTCTTAACCCTACAAAATGCTATAGAAAACATAGGAATTTAAAAATATTTTTTTAAATTGTCCTTTTTTTTTTTTCTTAAATCTCTTCCTATGCACAGCTTATCCCAGCCTTTTTTTTAAAAAAAACTCTTGCAGCTTGAACACGAGTAGGCACGTCTCAATGGAGTTCTTAAAAAGACATCTGGGCCAAATAAACCTGACTAGGAGGAAAGCAACAGCACAATAAGCAGGCCATCTGTTTCCAAGGTTGTGTTCCTTGTCAACTACCAGCATTAAAGGTTGCTAATTGTGTAGTGGAGGAAAGAGGAATATTGTCTGTTGCCCCAGAAAAACCAAGCTTCTCAAGATACTTCAGTATCAGTAAGTTTTTCAGAAATAAATCTTTATTTTCCACTGGAAGTAGAAATCATGCATAGAGGTGTAAATATTGCAATTGTAGATACCAAAATATAGTTCCCAAATATAACCATTTGCTCTGTGGGAGGGTTAGGAAGCTGTTTTCCAATGTGAAATGAATCATCAAGTGGATCAATATTTTATGTAAAGGCAATCATATTAAAGTTCATGAATTTTCAATGCACTACTCAGACCTAAGGATATAGAAATAGAATCACAGAATCATAGAATGGCTTGAGTTGGAAGGGACCTTTTGAGGTCATCTAGTTCAAAGTCTCTGCAATGAGTAGGGAATTCTTCAACTAGATCAAAGCCCCATCCAGCCTGCCCTTGAATATTTCCAGGGGTAAGGTATCTACCACTTCTCACAGGACAATCTCTTCAGTGTTTTCATCCTCATCATAGAAAATTTCTTCCTCACATTTAGTCTGCATGTACCCTTTTTTTTTGTTTTAGACCATTACTCCTTGTCCTATCACAACAACCTCTTCTGGAAAGTCTGTTCCCATCTCTCTTATAAGACCCCTTTAAGTATCGATAGGCAGCAAATGGAGGGACACCAACAAAGGTATAAGGGGAAACAGAGGAAGAGGATCTAATTTTGCAATCACTTGGGCAGGGAAGCAGGGTGGAGCATTACTCTGTCTATCTTTTACTGCTGTTTGGTTTTCTGTGCCTCAGAGCAAGTCTCATGGATGCCAGGACTGAGCTGTGCATGAAAATGAAACAGATGCCATATGTTTACAAGTTACATAAACTTGTACACTTATCTAGCTACATAGGGATTACAATTTCTCCTTGTCTCCTTCAAAATGCATATGTAGTGCTACTATGAGGAAGCCATTTGGATAACAATCTAGGTCTTATGTGATTGTGGACAGGATCCAACAAGTCTGAGGAGCTAAAGATATATTTCTGCTGCCCAGTTCAAGGTCTGGCCACCTGGTTCTGTTTGCTATCTGGTTGAATATCCATTATGGCAGTTCCCAGCTCTCTGTTATTGAGTTTTCTTACTGTCTGGCTAAAATCAGCAAGAGGCTTTGAACCAACTGGTTAAGCCTAAGTCTAAACACAGGGGTTCTAAAGACAGGAAGGCAGTCAGTGTTTTGATGGTGTTGTCTCATTTTTATGCATTGACAGTCTCTGCTCCCAAAAGTCAAATTGATTCATAGCCTGAGAGCATTTCTGGGATCCTTTGCTTTTTGATACACAAATTCCTTCCAATGCCAGAAAGGGATTTTTCCATCTGTGGTTGAGAAAGGGACTGTGTATCTCTTTCTCTGGCCATTTTACTGATCCAATTACCTCTTCCTGTATTAGAAAGCTTGCATGAATCATAAAAATCCAAGTGGTCCAGAACAAACTAGATGTGTCCTGGAGCTATATCACTGGATGGAGGTGTATCTGCTGAACACTCCATGCATAGCATTGGCTAAACATGAGTTAATCTGAAGACATAAATCTTCATCATGGCATCTACTGCTATTGAGCTGTGGTGGTGTCAGGGACTGCGGGGCCAGGCTCCTTCGTGTCAAGCTTTCTGTCAAGCCCATAATCAGGCTGGTAAAAGTTAAGTAGCTCTGTGTTTTCCCTTAACACTTTTCTGTCCTGCAAATCCTGTCTCTCTTAGAGAGTCCCTAGGTCATCTCATAAACAATGGGAGTACAGTTTTGTCTCCTCCTCCTGCCTACCACATGTATTACTACTTTCAAGAAGGGTTTTTGGAGGCCCTCTAGAAGAAGAGAGCGAACCACATTTGTGTTTCTGACTCTGCATTTTCAATTCATTGAAATAACAGTGAGGAGGAGTGTTTTGAAAAGAACTTAATATTAAAAAAATATTGTAAGATTAGAAGAGGTTTGTCAGTTGCTTAAGCTAATATGTGCACTCAGTCTGAATTCTGTAGAAAAACCTTTTTCTCATTAAGTGCAGCATCTTAATTAATTAAATTTATATCCAGCACTGCCTTGGACTTCACTGAGGATAATTTACTTAGAAGAGTTGGACCGTTGAGCGATAGGAACCACACATTGTAGTTAATTAAAACACGTTAGTAAAACTGTTATTAATCAGAAATTATAGTATTACCCTTAAAGGCTCTTGCTTAATATTTATGTATTAACATTTCAACTAGAAATGAATTGACCTTCCAAATAAATATAGCCTAAGACAATACATTAATACGTTGTGTGTTATTTTCCAGTGGATTGGCTCCTTTCTTTGAATCTTCAGAAATATATTGTTAGGAAAAATGGAAAAAATATTATCTTAAAATATTTGGTCCAAAGTAAAGAATGGTTCCAAAGTAACTCCTTACAACATTTTAGCTTCACCTTTGGAGGCTCTTCTGTAGCCAGGTGAACCCAAAGAGATCTCTACATGTTCACAGTGAGCTACATCTGTTGGCATGATAGCTGTTGGTCATGCAGCCTTGGGAAATAAAAGGCAAGGAACTTCTCTAAAATGGAAAAAATTTCATGTTAAGAAAATAGCTTAACAGTCTATTAGGCAAGAGTTAAAACAACTGAAAATAAATTCTTCTTTTCCAAAGTTTTCTTCCAAAACCTGCACACTTAGGCTTAGAAAATCACCTGAAAACATCACAAAATTTTCATTTAAAAAAGATTAAACTGGAGATCCTATTTTAAATACTGTAAACACAGCAGTAGTTAAGCATTCATTGTAGAGGGGAGAGGAAGCATACCACAAAAAGGTGAAGACTCTCTGACTTGCTGAGTTTTAAAGTTAAAATATTGGATTTTCTTGAATGTTAAAACAGGAACTCTTTCATGTTTTATGATCTTGAATCTAATATTTTTCTTTTTTTTCCTCCAGAATGTTACCTGGTGTTTTTTCAACTTAAGCATTAAACAAAAGTGAACAGCACTTCTTAAGAAGGTATCTTCTTAAACATCTTTATCTTCAGTAAACAGGATATTATCATCTAAAGGAGTACCAAGTTCACACATTAACTGTATTAATTTCTCAAGTGATTAAAATTACATTTCTGTTTGTTACATACAGGACCATTTCTTTGGGGGTATTGCCAATGGCGTGTGCTTTCAGTAGAGCCCTCTGATCTATTTCTCCTGCTAGCTTCATCACTTTTGCTGAGATCACTACTGTCATGTGACAATTAATGAGGATTTTTTACACACAAATTCAAGCAGGCATTTCCTAATGGCCAATACTGTATCAAACTTACTTGGTCAGAATGGCTACTTCTGCAGATTGCAGGGATGATGAGCATCACAGTTCAAGAACTGGGCTCTCTTGTGAAGCTCCATAAAATCTTAATGAGTTTTGTTATACATACCTATCAATTTTAAAACAGTCTGCCTTTTCTTCTCTTCCTCTTTAATATCACTCTCTTTATGTGCCCTCTGTTTTACATAGTTCATTGAGTGTATTTTCCCATGCCCCCTCTACTTAATTTTATTTCTTTGCAATTGTTGTTTTTTGTTTATTTTATTTATTTAAGGTTCAGTTCATTCAATTTCTATTCACCATTTGTCACTGCTCAAGTCTTTGCTTTAAAAGACCACACCTGATTTGCATAAATATTTGGAAGTGTTGTATTGTCCTCCTTCCTCTCCCTTTCCCCAGCTTGATCCTATTAATGAGCAGAAGTATGTAAGGGTATATTGCAACTGGTTCATCATCATTTCTCTATCTGCTTGATAAGAACATAGAAAACAAAGAGAATTTTTACCATCAGACTCTGTATTTTTTAAAAAAAGCCTAAAATTCTCTTATCTCGGTGTTCAAAATTGAGGTAACAAGTTCAGAAGTGTCTATAGCCCATTCTTTCCTTCTGTCAAGTCCTTTCAGTTAATAGAGCATTTTCAGCTAACAAAGGTTAGCTGAACATAGGTTAAAAATTTAGAGCACTTCTGTCTTATGGAATCTAGGCCCATACAGAACTCCAAGTATACACAAATCTGAATTTTCCTGTGAAGGCAAGAGTAACTGATTTGAGGCATCAGGGACATGACAGAAGAGAAGGGAATGAGAAAAGTATAAAAGGAGTTTTCACTGTTGGACCATTGAAATGCTCTCTCATATTCCAGGTCACCTTTTAAGGAAAGCTTCAAATATATTCAGATCCTCTGATATTGCTCTTTTGGGATCTTAAAGTTTATCCCTCTGCTTTCAGCATATGTACCTTCTTCACTAAAGACAAAAGAACTTGAGCTACAAAGAAATATTTGACTTTTCAAAGAGATTTTCTGTATGTTTCAGAAATTATGTCAGCCATATTTTCTTCTCAAGTCTTTTGTGCACAATTTTTTGAGTCGTTAAAGCTTTTTCTTCCTTCTTCCTTACTTCAAACGTAACCTACAAGCTTTTTAAGAACAAATGTATTCTCCTCCTGAGGTGCTGCCACAGTTGCTCCTAAGGGTCACCCAGCACAGCGCTGGGTAGTTCAAGGCAAGGTACAGGAGAAGATCAGCCACCCTCAGAGGATGAGGCTCAGTCCATGGGGAATACCCATGGGGAATACTGCAGTCCATGGGGAATATCCATTCAAAGTTTGATTTCAATAGGTCTGAGCTACAAGTGCATTACTGCCTGTTTGTATACTCTCCTTAGACACAACACTCACAACGCAGGAAAATGAAAAAAACCCCTCATGCACATTTTTTACGTCTTATTTCAGGTATCTGTACAAAACACATTAAGAGAAATTACAGTTTCTGTTCTGGTGCCCAGGTGTCAGCTCTTTCTACTTCATCACTATTTTCTCCAGGGCTGCCACCTCTGCTGCTGGCGGAAGAATTTGGTACCTGGAAGTTATTGCCCACACAGAGCAGGCAATATTGATTTCAGAGGTAAATAGAGGAACAAACAAAATTCAAACACAGCTGTGGGTGATATCCATGCCCTTCCTAGCCACACTTGCTTTATGGTAAAGGATTGATATTTGGTTTCCTGATATTAAAGTCTCCCTTGCCACCAAGTTTCAGTGGTGCTCACAATACATTTTTATACTTAAGGGACCTTTCAGTCTTGTTTACTACAAGGTTTTACTGTAAACCTTTTCCTCTATTTCTTCAATCCCTATTCCTAGTTTATGTGAACAACATACTACCAGCTCTTGAGCAACTCTGACATTTAACTTTTCTTCTAAAGGCTGCTGCCTGCTCCCAGAAACATGCAATATAAGCAAATAACTGTCAAATCAATCTTTCCCTTGAGATTCTTGTGTAGACGAATTTTCTCATTTAGAAAAGCTGAAGATTTGCCTATAAGGACTCTGACTCCGATGGAGAGTTCATATACTTAAAACATAAACTTCATGATTTTGAAGCCTTTTTTCTTGGTAATTATCCTGGATTCTGAGCATATCCTAATCCTGAGCACCTGATGTTTAATAGTAAGCTATGGGAAAGCTTATATGGAATTTTTTTAACTTCTATCTCAAGATCAAATCTTGAGAAGAGAGGGAAAATCAGGCATCTCAAAGGTACATGCTCTCAGTTTTTTGAGTACTATTTTATTCAGACTCGGACATCTACTACCCAAGGTGCTTATTCTTAACCTACAGACATCTTGTAAAGCTCAAGGCTGCTGCTTACAACTCTCCTTGGCAACACACCCAACAGAGAAGAATGCATCTCTTTTCAAAAAAAAGTCTCATTACCCTGTTGAATGAGCACTTTAGCATTTTCAATTCTTGTACTTCTGCCCAGGAGGAACACAGAAGAAGTGGTGGGGCAGACTCCTGGCAAAGCCCATTTTTTTTTTGTCACAAAGATAATTTCACACTTTCAAAATTTTTGTTGAAAGATGAGCATCATAATATATAACAAGTGAATATGAATAAAAGTACATTAAAAATCCTGTTTGATTGGAGAACATTCTTTGCTGTGCTGTGTTTTTCTGCAGTTCAACCATTTGGCTTATGCCAGTTTGCAATTCAGAAGGATATGTATCACTTTCATGTATCTGATCATAAGAGTCATCTTATAGGGCTCTCACTTTATGATTGCCTGACTTTATGATTTATTTCAGATATAAATGCTTGCAGTAAGTGCATTGTGATTTTTTTTTTTTTTTTTTGGTACAAGCCTTCAGATATAAAGGTTAATACATGTATTTTGCATGAATATTAATTTCAGAGAAATTCAATCGTAGAAGTGCTTATGGGAAATTATTGCAGAAGCGCATTGATATGTACATACAAGCACTACCTTGAAATTTATCATTTGCTAAAAACTGCTCATTTGCAGCCTGAAATCCTTAAGAACCTCAGCTTTTGCCAGAATAATTTTCTGACAAAAGGCTTTCTTTATTAGAACAGATAACAGATTTAGGTTTCCTGTTCTTATCTTTAGCTTCTGACTAGTCTCCTAAGCTTCATAAGTTATCTTATCATTCTCTGTCTGACCCAACAGTTTTACGCAGAATGACATAGCTTCAGCTACAGATATTGCGAGGTCATGGCAAATTCCTCACCTCCTTCTCTCATCCTCAGGCACCTTAACCAATTTCAGAAATGAATGGTTAGGAAGGACCCAACTTCATAAACCTTAGCCAGGGAACAGCTATGTTTAGTCATGCAGGAACATCTAAAACAGCAACAAAGATTACTGGTTTGATCCCTCATTGTCATGCAACCATTAATGCAAGCATTACTACATTCTTTACATTAATACAAACCTTAATATTGTTGATATGAAATGGAAAGGCTTCAGTGGGGGGGAGGGAAAAAGTACTTCAAACTCTTATGGCATACAAGGGACTTCCCTGTTGGGTGAATGGTTTTGATTTCTTGTTTAAAATTAAATGCTGACTGTGTTTAGGCCCTGGTTCTACAAGAAAGTTCACAGCTCTCAAACACAAGTCAGGGGAAGCATTGCCTTTCAGCTGTTAAAGCCTTTCAGCTGTTAAAATCTCTCTGAGATGCAACCTAAGTTAACTTCTTCCCTAATCGTTTTCCTCAGCTGTGTTCCGCCTTTCTTCATCTGATTTAACAACTTCCTCAAATTAAATTTCAGGTATCTATATTTCTCTACATGTTATTTAGGTGTTTTTGCTCTGATGTGCTCCTGAAAGGCAAGCCATCTACAAACTGTTGGAGGGGTAAATAGTGCTTCATGGAGACTCCCCAGTGGAAATCTGGACTCTTGAGGTGCTTTTATTAGTGACGGTAATACAATCTCTTCCCTGTGGTCAGATTTCCCTGGGAAGTCTTCCATTGTTGACAGCTTCGGTAGTCCCATGTGAAACAGCAGAATGGAAAGGTTCATTGGAAGATGTGGGAGGTAATGTTCCATCACCTCCATATTTCCCAATTGTTTCACAATAAAGGATAAAGCATTGCAGTGTGTCATGCTATTACATTGTCATGTTTTCAGTGGTGCTATCACTGCACGGTCCATAAATTCTTGCAGTGAAAAAAGACTATTAAACTCTCTACATAGACAGTGTTAAATTCAATATGTTGCCTTCCGTTTCATCTCAGTTATCAACAGCTTAATGGCTGCAACCAGTTCTGCATCTTCATTTGCACTGCCTATCTAATAGCCTGATTTACATCGGTAGCACCAGCACAGAATTTTAGTTAATTGGCACTTCAGTAGCTAAATGGCATTTCATTGTCCTAGCAAAACAAACATGTATTTATGAGTTCTTAACTAAAACTGTAAGAGCTCAAAACGATACTTAGGTTATCAAGCAAAAAAACTATTTTCCATTACAATTCACCTTCCATAATATTACACAAAACACATTTGTATTTTTTGGGGGGGAGAGAATAGCTTGTAGTCACAGTAGTGTCAGGAAAGGTGTAGATACAGCATAGAAACTTGCCCTGTAAAACTGTTCATAATTCTGCTATACAGTGGGTATGGAAACTTCTCCCTCTGAGTAGAATTAATTCCTCAGATGTTGTGCTGTTTTATCACAAGCACTTAGATGCATTTTGAAATTCACTTCCTCTTATGCTCTTCTTAGGTCCTGCTGACGCCCAGAGGGACCTAGAAATAGCTTCTTAGCAGTAAGATAGTGTTTATTTTATTGCTACAGTGTTGCCTAAGGGCTTATGCTATGATGGAGCCTTGTTTTTACTGTCACTTGGTATTGTTAATTCCAGGCATCCTAGAATGATGAGTTATGCCCTTGAAAATCATAAGATAGTCTTGAAAATAATGAGTTTAAAAACTGTAATAGTAACATGCCTCAGGGATCCATTTTTTTTTAAAGCAAATGAGAGTCCAAAGTTATTCTCCCATAAAAAAAAAGCAAACCTTACATTATCAAGATACAAGTGTGATATATTCCTCTGATTTTTGGGAGATGTGAGTTGTGAAGGAAGTATCAAGCTAGGTTTGGACTTTTTACTGGTATGAGATGTATGAGCATATCCTCATCCACAGCCTGGTGAATGGAAGATTGAGAATGCAATATCTAAGGTGTGATGAGGTAACCAGGCAGGCAGGCTGAGGAGCAGGGACAGTGGAGCACATGGGCCAAACTTTTGGTTTGTGCAGATGAGGAAGCTCCCAGAACTCTGGAACTACCAGAGACAGAGCAATCCATGTGCGCTGAAGCCAGGCCTGCTCTGTGTAGATCTCCAGCATGGCAGAGGCAACGCTCACTTTGTGCAACCTCTACCTCTTGCTTGCCTCAGAAACCAGTCTTGGAAGAGTGTCATAAAGCTCAATCCCACCCTCAGCCTCGGGCAATGGAGCTGTTCAGTTACTGTGCTTCCCTTCTCATTTCCGTGATTACAAAGAAAGGAAGAGACACATGCAGGGAACAGAGGATAGTCCATATAAGAGAAAGATGCAAATGCAAAAACCCTGTAAGAAACAGTGGATGTGTTTTATAAAGCATTGTGATAAGTTGAAAGGGTTAATGAAGACAAAAGGTATATGTAAAGATGGAGAAGTGGGGAGAAAAGAATATGCAGCAATTAAAAAGAAAAAAATAGAAAAATTATTAGAAACCCTGATTAGAATTCAGCACAGATTTAAATGTTCTGCAAGGGGCAGTTGCATATACTGTATGAAACATCCTCAAGGCATAGTTCAGCATTAAGCGACCTATAACTGTAATAATGACCATTATTTCAGTTTTCCATGTCAGCATTCAGAACTGAAAAACACTCCTGCTTAGAGCTACAGAGTACTTTAATGAACTTGCAAAAGACAAAGTCAAAGGATCTCATTTTAACTTTGGGGAGAGGCAGTTTAATATCCTTCACTTTTCAGAAATGATAGAGTTTCTCTGAAGTGATGACAATTTTTCAAGTTCGTGTCAACTTCAATGAAAGTCAAAGAAAGCAGATAAAAATTTTCATGAGAGAACAACTAAAATCCCAATGCTCATGAAAGATTTTGGTGCCAAAACAAAATAACAAACTGAATTCTTTCTGAATCTCAAGGGAACACTTAATCAGCCTTCCACAAGCACTACTGAAAGATGCATAGTAAAAATCCACTACAACTCTTTAAAATCTGTGCATGTCACTGCTAGGTCAAGGAATAATGATCATGAAATTTTCATTCAGAGATTTTTCAACTCACAATAATATTTGTCTAACTGGTTTTCTTCTGCGTTTATGTTTTGATTTTGTTTACAGTGGAAAAAAAAATTGAAAGGAAATGTCTCAGATTTTCCATCTTGAAAATGAACATTATGTAAATGAGTGTTGCACTTGTAGATTGGGAGAGCAACAACTTTGAGTGACTTTTAGTACATCCAGGATTGCATCCATTTATCCACCACTGTGGACCTTGGTTTGATCTTGGGAAGGTCCATGTTGCCAGGCCATTCCTTCTCCAACACTCTGTGCTTCACCAGCACAAACATGACTGCAGTGTTGGAGTTTTTGAGTCTACCTGCATGGTGTAGGCTTAGTGAAGCTGTTTTCCAAGATTTTAAGATGATACCCAATGCTAATACTGTTTCCACTAAAAGATATTCAAATGCTGCTATGTTTTGGAATCCCTTTCTGCCTCATCAACTTCCTCTCATGTACCAGCAGGCTAATAACTGCATTAGAAATTTTTATCAGTTCCTGTCTGTCATACAGAATCAGGAAACATTTACTTTCTGGGTGCATTCATTAGCAGTCCACATCTCTCTGAAGCACTAAAATGGCCCATGTTGATATCTCATGCTGCTATTCAGTGCTGACAAGGCTCCAGATCCCATGATGAAGTGTTTTCTCTAGCTGAACTGCTGTGAGGCTTTGCTGTATTCTCAGGACTATAGTAGTCACCATCTTTCTGCTAAACTTCAAGAACAGAATTTTATTCAGAAGCAAAGGAGTAAAAATGCAAGTGAAATCTGGAGACGGCTTTTAAATGATGAGGTTGCTTTCCCAAGAATTAATTATGCCATAATTCAATAAAGACAAACATGGGGAAACAGAACCCCAAACAATACTATTGACACTAATATTAAAATGAAAAAGGGACATTAAAGCTCCAGAGAAAAATATGTAAATTTGCTGATATCTGCTTTATGGCTTCTAAGAGTGTACGTCAGTAGTATCTATATCAGTATCACTGGAGTCAGTCTGTGGACCTGAAGTGAGAGTAAAAAATTTCTCTATAACCTTTCAAATTAGTTATATTTAAACTCTTCTGCAGGTGTTAAATTTATTTCCTCACAGTTATTCATGGGTAGGAATCCATGGGAGTCTCAAAGGATTGATTAGAAAGCCAGTAACTACATTAACTAAATTTATCCACAGGTATGTCTCAGACAAAAGCTGTAGTTTCAGTTGTCTGAATAACAGAATTGTAACAATTAAATTCTATAGAGAGGAAGAGAAGCAGAGAATTGAAGCTTTGTATCTCTCTCGTAGTTCTAGCTTTTATTTATTTATGTATGTACTTGTTTAAGGAATTAATTGATCTGACCTTCAGTTGAATTCAACAAGAGATCTCTTAAATCTTAGTGGGCAAATGCAGGGCATTTTGATGAAATTTTTCTCAAGACATAACTTCATTCTGTTTTAAAAGCTCCACATATCAGCTCAGCTTTCTCTCAAGTTTCTATTTAGAAAAATATTAAGTCAGAGAAACTAACACTTCACAGAGATGCTGCCATCACCAGCAAGCAGCCATCTGGCTGTGTTGAAATCACTGCAATTAATGATGGAGATGTGATTAATTCACTCCTCTTGTCCATTCTGACTCATGGATGGCCTTCAGTGCTTATATCACTAGAAATGTTTGGATGGATAGATACAATTTAAAATACTTGGCACACTACTTTTCCTAAAAAATTGAGCTCAAAACAAGGTGGAAAAATAGCCTGTAGATAGTTCATTAGAGAATGAACCAACTTTCAGTTGGCCGAGGACAATTTTTTCTATTTTCTTTTCCACAAATATTTTCATATGTAAGGCTTTGTTCACATATCTGTACAAAAGAAATCTCAGAGGTGTACAAAGAAATGTGGTGGCATGACAAGCAGCTTGAAAGAGGCTGCTTCCGCTGTCTTGGGTTTTCAGTGGGAAGTGAGAAAGGGTTTTATCCCTTTTTCTTCACAAATAAGATGAAAGTGGGCTAGAAATTTTTACAGTGGGATTTTTGCTCTTCTCCAAGAATAAAGAATTCTGAAGAACTTCTGCTTCCAGTCAGCCTCTGTGACAAAACAGACTGAGCTCTTCTGCTGTGGGACTGCTGATGGGCAAAGAGCAGGCACCAATCACTGCCACAACAGTGCACTGTTGACAATATTGCACCATCAGGGACTCTGGGACTCTCATCCATGAGATGATTGAGAACTGGAGAACCAGGGAATGGTCAGCCAGACTTGCAGTTTTCTGCTCCAAATCAATAAAGCTCCAAAGTGGGAAAAGTATTATTCCATTCACAAAATCTACTACTATCCCCCTTTCCATCTTTGATCTACTTCAGAATGAAAGTGAAAAGGCACTACCACTTTCAGCTAGAAACATTACAATTCTCTACCTGTGCACTGAATATTTGTTGTGGCAGGTCCTCTATTTTGACTGTGTGCTTTGGAGCTCCCAAATTAACTCTGCTATGACTGAGACCTTACCAGTAGGACAGAAGGAAAAGGAATACTGCATGATAATTAATTGAAGCCAGATTGCGGTCAGTAGTTACTGATGGAGAGACTTTTATGAAGAAAATTAAGTCCCTATTAGCACAAGTTATATTCATTGACTAGAATATTATTTCTAGGAAGAGAATTCCCATTATTTTCTATTCATAAAATATACTTACAACAGAAAATTATGACATCCAGGTGCTATGAACACCTTTCTCTTTAAATAAGAGGGATGAAGAAAGATGGGAAATTCACACCAGAAAAAATATGAACTCCATGCATTGTGAAAATATACTAAAATGTGCAAAAAATATCTGAAAAAAATGTGCACTTTTAGGCTACAGAGGCATAAGTTCTACTTGCAACTGCCTCTAGTGACAGACCAGCTATATGACATCTCAGTTTTAGAGGCCTTATACTGGTGCTCTTTTGAGTGAAGGATCTACCCTGAGAAATAGAAGTAATGTAATCTCAATTGCTGTGCAGTTTTACAGATTTTGTACATGCTCCTCTGCTTCAGCATTCCATGTGTCCCATGCAACTAGACAATGAATAGTTTCTCCAAGAGTTAAGTTTTCATATTTAGATTTCATGTGTTTCCCAAAGAATAACGAGGTTCCTCACAAAAAATCCCTGCTCGTAGCCTGCTCCCATTGCAATCTGCTCTGGCTATGCAGTCATAAGGAGAGAGGAACACAGGCCCCCTCAGCCTATAGCACAAAACTTTATTGTGTGTGACCCCAAAGTGTGCAAGAGAAAGAGATCACAGCTTTGTGGTGTAAAAATATAAAGTGTGAAGTGAGACCTTATAGGTGCAACTCTGGTAGATGGTGAATCTAGGTGGGATTGCCTTGGACTCTCTCCCTGCTTCATTTCACAGACATGTTAGAGTGGGAGGATGGCAACCACTGGCACTTGTTCTGGCAGCTGTGACAGGTAGGAAGAGCTGGATTTGAGGAGAGTATTCTCTAATGATGGGAGAGGAATACATAGTAACAGGAGTTGTGACTTCGTGTGAGGTTTCCAGTTTTCAGTTACACAGTGAAGAGCGAATGCTAGTTCTAAAATCAGGATACAATTTTTTTTCAGCTGAAACAGACTGCACATTGTAGATTTACATTAGAAAGCAATGAAGACATTATAGATGAGCTTGTTTTACCTTGGGCTGAAATTGAATGCAAGGATGAATACAGAAGAGCACTTAGCACTTGTTAAGTGAAAGTGAGGTTTCCTTTGTCTGTCATCACTTGCCTGTTGGAAAAGCTGGATTCTGAGTTTCTGAAACTTTCAAACTCTGTTTTCAGAAAAAAACTTCTGCCATTTGGCAAGAAGCACTTCAATTTCTGCTTGCTGTTAAGTTCACCTTGTAATAAAATTTTGGGTATTTTGTACAATTCACAGACTTTAATATATGCTTATTTATGTAAATTACATCTTCAAATGCATACTTTTAAATTTCTAGTTACCATTTTTCTTCTGTTATTACAATCTCATACATTAATTTACAAAAACATAAATATTTTATTTGCAACTGTCTATCTATCACCAGCCTTTTTTTTTTTTCTTTTTCTTCTTTTCTTTTTTTCTTTTTCTGTTACTGATTTTCATCTGTCTTGCCTGATTGTGCCTTTGGTATTTTCCAGGACATGAAAACATGAAACAGTTCCCAGCTGTCATTCTATTTAATTTCCAGGCCAGGATTTTTTTTTTTTTTCTGGGTCTATTTGTTTGTTTATTTGTTTGTTTGTTTTGTTCTCTGAGTATGTAATAAAATCCTTTATAATGAATTAAATAACTGACCATTTATTATAGGAAATGCAACAACTAAGATACACATTGTAGCTTACCATGTCTATTTTATTTGTCCAAGTAAAAGATAGAGCATTGCCTCCTTAGTGCAGTCTTCTACTTTTCTAAACTATTGTACTTCAAGTCTTTTGAACAACAGTTACAAAGGAAGTTGTCAAGGATATTGACCAGCTCTCATGGGAAAAAAACTTGTAATGCCTTAATAGTTTGTATCAGTGTCTTTTGGAGGTAAAAGATAGTGATTTTTAGGAAAATCCATCAATGTTAGTGTTATCAAAGCTGTCATGAGAATTGTTTTAGAAGTAGAATCTTTACATCGAGAGAAAAAAAGGCACCATTGATCTAAACCAGAATAATTATATTGGTTTTGATTGTATAAATTGTACTAATGACAGGTTTCACATAAATAGATGCAGCAATAACCAAGGGGATTAATTTTGCTTGATATTAAGGACCAGTCTGACACAATTCAACAGGAACTGTTTTACAAAGATCAGTTTCTATCCTGAATTTTGAAAACATCTCTTTTATTGTCTGGTCCATGAAAGGAAATGTGTATCATAGACTGGGAAAATGCAAAATTCTGGGAGATAAATATATAAATCTGATAACTTATTTGGAAAATGTGGTCTATGCCAGTCCTGTAGGAATACAATAGCATTCGATAAAGTTCTTACTTTTTGTACTCCTGACAAATTTTCAAATAGCTACACTAGAACATGAGTTTGTGTTGTATAAAACCTGCACATAAACATTAATCATAGAAACTCATTCTTGGCTCAGAAAAATCCACGTTGAGTAGTCCACTTCTGGAATATGTCACATTTTGCCTTTTTCTTTCTTGTACTTCATCTAAATGTACATATATGGACATAAATAGGTGTGAAGGGTGGGGCAGGTTCAGGAACACAGAGTTTGGAGATGGGAGATGAAATTATTAAGTTTGTATCAGTAACATTACCATGGGTCTTCTCTCTATAATAGCTTCTCTGAGACAAACTGACAAGGACTTTTTCTAAATACCTTTTTTACTTATAATCTAAATTTTGTAATTTTTTAACAGTGCCTAAAACTGAATACTTGTCAGCTGAAGATCACATAACATTTGACGCACATTGCAAAATCCCTGAACAAAAGTCACCTTAGCTTCCATTTAATCCCTTCTATAAAACAGAATATAAATGCTAATTCTTCATACTAGCTCAGATAGGGGAGAATATAATGTATTTAATTCAGATTTCATGTCTGTTTGACCAAAGCAGCAAAAGAAATTTTGGGAGTAAACTAGAGTTAGAAGATAAATGTATGGAGGGACTGTGATGTTCTAGCAACTCAGTGCAGCACACACCTTGGCTTCCTATCACATCTGGGAGAGAACACCTCCAACAAATGCAACACCTACCAGCACTAAAAGCTCTGGATATTTCCTGGCTTAGAGCCCTGACTGCTATAATAATCTATGGCACCTGAACATTCCTGATGGCAGCACTGTGATCAGGAAGCTAATTAGCTAGGAAAGGGAAATATTAACTCATCAATTACAGATTGCTATCCCATTATGTAAGGAAGCAATCATGCGATGGAAATGTACAAGCCTGGAGGATTGAAAAGGCCCAAAGCAATTTTGTGAGCATAAATTGGTCCAAACACAGGACAAAAAGAACAAATAAGAGGTCAAGTCCTAGCACTGAGGGGCATACTGCACTCATGAATAACCAACAAGTTTGAAGTCAGTGACAGCTAGTGAGAGAGGAACCACTGTGTTAGTAAATCAGTGACCCCCTGTAATGGGGAAAGCTGTAACAAAAGTGAGTGGGCAAATTGGAGACTCTAAGGTCAGCAGCAGCAGCTTTCTCTCGCCAGTGTTCAATAATAGCAAACAGAGAAAGTGTTTCTGGGAAGTTCTCTGGTTTGTGTGAAATTAAAAATGAAATATTTCTTTTTGCATGTTTTCCTGGTTTGCTTTTTTTAAAAAAATTTTATTTTTCACTTATGCAGACCATACGTGGACAAAAGACTTGCAAATACATTCTTCCTTTTGGAGGTACTTTGTGTTACGTCAGCAGCAAATTTAGCCTGCTGATGTCAATGGAAATGTGACTTAGGTTGGAGTTTTGCTCTGTGGTTCTGACCCTAGTATGGATTTATGCCTTATGAGAAGTGTATCTACAATTAGTTCTTTATTTCAGAGAGACATTCTCTTGCAGTTGCATATTATTTATATATATTTTAAAAGTGAACAAATGGCACTTACAGTATTTTTGGTACTTTTAAGCTGTAGAAGAATAGCTAACGATAAAACTTTCCATAGGCTGGCAACTGTAGATTTTTGTCTCTTGATGATATTCCACTCAACTTACTGAAAACATTCTGCAAGACTTACCTAAAGCTTTAATCTATCAAAATCACATACTAAAATCAACAGATATGACAAGCTAAATACATTAAGAGTTGAAAAAGGTCTGTTTACCATGCTTAGTACTTGCAGAACAGTTTGTATTTACCTTTAGATTGAAACACTGCTCTGGATTTGTACATAGAGATCAAATTCTTACTTTCTATGATTTTGTAAATTGCCATTAATATTTACTCTGATTTATATTTTGCTGGTTTTGCTGATCACAGCGCTTCCTTATTTGAACACATGATAATAATACTCGTGCAAAAAACATCATTGAGTGAGAGTGAGATATATTGATGGATTATGAAGAATATGTGCAATTTTACAAAAGCATGCAAGATATATTCTTCATGATTAAGCAATATTACTTTATATGAAGTTGCAAATAAAATTACTCTTCAGAAAACTGGGAGAAGACAATGTTCTTTAAGGGTATGAGACTGATTTCCAAATAACATTCTATGTTACCATAGAAACCAAGTACTTCAATTACTTCATGAAACTGCTAAACAAAACTGGTTGGTTGTAGTCCTGGTTTCATGCCTGGGATGTTTTGATTTTCTGAAATTCTTTTCTCAGGCAAACTTTCTGTAAATAAGACATGTTTTCATTTCTTTTTCTAGGAGGGGCTTCTTGCTGTCCCTCTGGTTTGACCAATATGATTGAAGAGGTTTGTCCTTGTTTCACCAATAAAATTGTGTAAAATAGTATAAAAGGGAGACACATCCTGACAATAGAAGAGTCATTTTCTCAGCCTTCTGGTCCTGGAGTCTGTATTGTTGTGTTTGTACAACAGTATCAGTTGATTGAATGATAAACCCCAAATTACCAGAGTTGGTCAAAGATCTATTTCAAAACAAGTTGTTTGCTCTGGGGAGAGGCCACTTAATCTGTCACAAACCTTAAATCAAGAGCATAGTACATGAAGTCCCACCTGTGCACATCTGTAGGCTGAACTCCTGGCCCACGCTGCTGAAGGGCCACAGAAAGGCATTCTGTCTTAGGGTGAGAGCTCTTGGCTGATAAATCCCCTCTGCTAAGCATAAAATCATAATGGACTGGATGAGATTTAAGGTGTTTAGACCTAAGAATAGCATTTTGTGCCTCAAAAATATCTTGAAAAACATCAGGACCACTTTTTATATCTTTCCATTGTGAAAATTAACCATTTATAACTACTTCTTCTTACTCATCTTTTAGTCATTCTCCTGAGAAGGACTTTTCTTATGCCCTGTGGCAATGTATCTGCCAACAAACAGTTGGATAAACTGTTCTGGAAAGCAGACCAGCTGGAAAAGAATGGTGCAGCAAGAGACTGCCACATACTTTTGGGTTTTTCAGAAAGCTGAGAATCTGCACCAGTAACCTATAATAAATCAGAAGCAAAAAAACTCCAGTGCTTCAGCAATAACATCACACACAGCAGAGGGAAAATAGAGGTGTGAAAGTCCATCAAGACTGCAGAGGAATTCAGCCTGAGATAGTAAAACAACACAAAGGAGTTTCAGGCAGGGATTGCAAGGAAAAAATATTGTCATTATTAATAAAATTAGGAAAACTGAATTTAATTTTTTGTAATACTTCCCTTGCATTTTAGAGAAAGTAATTTCTGTATTGTGGCCTGTCTACAATTAGCAGGACTTGAGAAATTACTTGAAAAGGTGGTTTCAATATGTTAGATGCCATGGTTAAAGTAGTTAATACAACTTATTCACAACTGCAACTTTTCTTGAATGTTTTTGGGACTAGGATAAGGAGTGAAATGCATGAATAGTCTTTCTGGGACTCTATCTCTTAGTCCACTCAGTCCTTCTTGCATTGGATGGCCATGCAGACATTAATGTGCTGTAGAAAAGATGATTGGGGGAAGCTGGCCTGTTGCCTTTGGATAAACTCACCCTCCTTTGCAAACTGCTGTTGGCTGAGACAGACCTCTGAAAGGGAATCCAGGAGCTGGCTACAGCCTGAGTTAACTGTCACATAAGGCTACAGATGGCTTGTGGGCTGAAACACAGAGTGCTGTTTCATTGTTAAGTGCTTAATTGATTTGCAGGGCAATTTTAGAATGATAGTTTGAAGAAGTCACTTGAAATATTTTCATTTTTCCTTAAGCAAGGCAAGTTTTGTCAGCATTTAGAGTCTTTTCTTTTAAAGGTCACTGATGAGTGGTTGACCTGTAAGTGAAAAAAAAATGCATATCTTCAGGTCACTAGCTTTCAGATGAGGCCATCTGCTTCAAATTGTTGGGGAAAAAAGGGCAGAGTCTCTTGCTGGAAATTAATAAATTGATTGAGACATGCTCAGGAAAGTTTATTTTGCTACAGGGAAAATGTTATTTGTGATCTCATCAGGAGATCACCTTCTGTCTCAAGCCAGAAATAATCCAGAAACAGACTGGATAAAGATACTTGAAAATATATTTAATGGGAAATCATTCACTGGGTGGACTGAATGACCTAAATAGTCTTCTGCATCTCTAATTTTGAAATATCCATTATCTTCTCATTAAAATCTCATTCTAGCTTGTGACACTACACATGCAAAACTTATTTCTATGTGTCTAATCTTACCTTTAGAACTGTGAAAGCTCTCTGCTTCTATTTTGCAAAATAGATCAAATGAAATGCTGGGTGAGTATGTTTGTCTGTAATTTACCAATATATTAGATGCTTTTGTGGCCCTTGTTGCAACTCTACTCTAGTATCCCATATCATCTCTGTGAGACCAGAATGTTCTTACTTTCGTTTCATATGTGAGGATGAAAGGTCACACAGGACTTTTATGAACATTCAAACACTGCACAAATCTCAGCCTTGGACTTTTGAGCTCCTTGACTACTTTCCCATCACACTGTTTGCAGGTCCAGAAAGAACTGCACACAAGTGTTGGACTAAGAAAGGAAATTTACTTTGTAATTACAAGTCTCCTGCAGGAAATGAAGTACAAACACCTGAGAGTGAGGTGTACAAATGTTTAATACATTACCTGGAGATGATGATGCTGGGGGAGAACTGAAAACCACAGTCAAGCTTTCTATTACCACAGGTCCTACTTGTCTTCTCAGAAGCATAATCCTAAACTAAAATAATATTTAAGAAAAGGCAATCTTCCCTGAATTCTTCAAAGCATTGTACTGCAGAGAATTGTGGCATCAGACCTCTACTAATGGAAAAGCTATCCCCTCTAGCTTTCACTTCTGCTGAATGTTAACCCTAGTCTAGACCTCACCTCACACCTGGGAAGCCATTAAATGGTGGAGGTGAGCCATTAAATGGCAGGAGTCCTGAGCCATGTCTTATCCATAGGATGGTTTAAACAGTGGAGGTTCTGGCAAGGAAAAAGCCTGGAGCTATAGTGAGAGTTCAATCAGTCACAGCAGGCTCAGGCTACTGCTGGGTTATCTAGCCAGGGTAAAAAAGTAGCCCAGAGACTTTGAAAGGTTCTTGCTTAAGTCTCATCATTTTTGGCTACTAAAACCCTGTTGCTGGCTTTCTCTTTCTCCAAATGCTAACTGTTATTGGAGACATAATGCCCAGCTGCTGCTGAGCCTATGTGCATTGCCAGATTATTGCCAGTGGGATAAGTCTAGTGACCTGCCCACATTTAATTTCTAAAAACCTTTTGAGCCCTCTGTTCCTCTGTCTTGACTTGCCTTCAACTAACCCTTCCCTTAAAACAAACCCTACCCCTAGGTTCTGCCTGTATGTCCATAGTAGAGTATTTCCATTGTTGAAAGGGGAATTCTAGCTGCATTCTCCAGATTATTCTAGAAGTTTATTTTGTTCACACCATGGAAGTCTTTCCCAGCTTTCTCAGTGCTCTTAATTCTACCTTCTCTTGGAGGCAGAAATATTTGATCCTGTAAGGCAGAAATTCAGCAACCGCAGTAGCTTTCAAGACACTCTGGAAGATATTGTATGAGTTAAACTGTTGGGGAATATTTGTATTTTAACAATGTCAGAATGCTTGCCCTGCTACCTCTAGTACAGTATCTACAGGTAAAAGCAGTCTCTAGCCCAAATAGCTTAATTTAAGTAGACAAGAAGAACACAGATGATGTGATTGATCTTATCTGTCAACACTCTGACAAGAGAACAGCCTGGAGAAGGAATGACTGCAGATGTCCCCTGTTCACCACCTATCACAAGAAGAGCAAAGGCATGTTAAGGGCCAGCTGCACCCATTCCTCCCTCACACTCGTCCTTCTCCACCCAGACATTTCTCCCAGTCATACGCTTGTATTGGGAATCAGCCTCTGCAGCATCAAGCAGATTTTGGCAGTAAAGGAAATAAACCCCGGAAATTAAAATGCACCCAGAAAAAGACAGACACTCTGTGCAG
Organism: Cettia cetti; assembly: GCA_013401135.1. NCBI lineage: Eukaryota > Metazoa > Chordata > Aves > Passeriformes > Sylviidae > Cettia > Cettia cetti. The sequence continues at coordinate 69,394 of VZUI01066818.1, read as the reverse complement.
AAATAAGGAACAGCAGAATCATCCAGGCATGAATTACAACCTCTCTTGGCAGCAACACTAGGGGAGTGGAGCATCAATCAAAATGAGATGAGCCATGCCCATTGGATCTGAGATTCCTGACATGACTGACTGGTGCCAGACACAGCTAGGCTAACAGCCATTCTCTAGTAATGCAGTCCTATTGAATAAAGCCTGTATCTGTAGGCTAATGGCTTGAAATTGCTCAGAGATTCAGTAAAAGCTCTGAGGAGAAAGGGAAAATAATAGTAATTTAGATAAATGATAGGAGTCTCCCAGAACAAAGGCACTTTAATACAAATGTGTTGCCATCAATGGTGGTGTGTGTACTCTGCTGTAATTAGGCATTTTCTACTGAGGCAACATAGAGCCAGCTGTTTGGCCCATTGTGTAAGCTATTTGTTAAGTCTCAGTTGCACATGCAAGGCATCAGGCCCAAAAGACTGGTTTCATATTGAAAATATGAAAATATTCAAAAAACCGCACAAGAAAATGGCGGGGGGACAGACTGGCAATCACACAATGAATTGATTATAGTGTGCTAATAATAAAAGCATCATTGTTAAATTACTGCCAGATGGACCAGGTACAGCTACTCATGAGACACCTGTTTTACTGGGGTGTGAAGCAACTCCAGTCAGACAGAATACAGCTGCAGGATGGATGGATCCAGGCAGTCACTGTGGGAGAACACACACACTATGTGGATTAATTACCAGACAAGTGTGGCATGAACTATGTCTGCTCTACCAAGGTCAAAAAAAATGTAACTAGCGTATTTTCTACTGGGTTGGGTTGCTTCCACTGCTCATGCTGAGTTCCTGAAAAAAAGCAAAATCTGCAGAGCTTTAGATGTTTGCTGCATAGATTATATAATACACTTTGACCTGGGTTATAGTCTGGTGAAACCTGTCAAACTAATCTTATTTTCACTGTGTGAGGATATATCTCTGCATAATTCTGAAAGTTATAGAACAGCACTGATATGAGCAAGGTCTATCTAAATGCAAAAGCCTTAAATACTCTCCTGAATACTTAGTTATGCAAGTAGATTGTATCTGCTACTGGCTGTGTACAGACATTCTGTAAACAGCATTGCTGAACTCTTGTATACAGCAGAACACACAGGGGAACACACCTACTGTGTTCTTGGGTTTCTCATGCTCATCCTTGGAATCCACTGATCTAATATCAAGCTTTGTATAAAGGGAAATACAGAGGATGCAGTGAAGGAAAGTCATGCCAAGGTGAAAGTACTTTCAGCAAATTCTCTTCTGAAAATATATGCACAGCTTTAAAGTTATTTCCTTGCAGATGTACTGAAAGATGTCCATACTTATTTCTCTGATTTTTACTGTTTCAATCTTCCTAGCCTCAAAAGAGCAAATCCCGATTATCTCTGGTAAGAGATAAAAAAAAATCAGGTTTCCCTGTATCTTTTTGTTTTGTTTTCTTTGAGTTTGAATAATAAAGATGATATGCAATTATTATTATTATTAATGAAATGATACTATGAATGTCATTCCTTCAAACATCTTTTGGGAGGAAGAGGGAACCAAAGCAGAATAGTAATTTGTGTTCTTTGCCATATGGTTAACATACAGGTTCTTTGAAAGGATCACATGCTAGTGCTAATGCACTTTGCTGTCAGTTTGCACAGTATTGGTGTGACGCAGTGCTGTCCCAAGGGAGACGCAGTGATCACCAGGATCAAGCAGGAAAAAAGGAAGTTTAATTTTTTTTACAGTTTTTATAGATTTCTAAAAAGGAGACCAGATTGGAAGACTGAGGTTCAACCTCTTCAACTCCACTGGTCTTAGAAAGTGTCCATCAATTGTCACAGAAAGGTATGTAAAAACATGATAAAAAGTTCTGTAAACATTACTTTGTTTACATGAAATTTCTGACTCCAATGCTGAAGGCTGGGAAACAAGGTGACATATGGGTGAATGTCATGCATTCAAATCAGGAAAATCATGGGACACTTTTCTGAATTTCATTATTTTGCATTCTATCCATGTTGCATCTAATCACGATTAATTTTCCTTAAGAAAATCATGAGGAATAAAGGTTACTATTTTAAAAACCATTCTACAGATAAGCTTTCCTTTTTTTTTCTCACATGAACACCACTTCATCTCAGCTCAGCATGACCAAGTACCAAACAGATAATACGAAACTCAAGGTCCCATGAGGACCTTGGACCCTGTATGTTTAGACCACGTGTTCTACATTTCCAAACTTGATGAGGTTGACTTTAACTTGTTCCTCTAAAGTCAAAATTTTCTCTTAAATGATATCTTGGTAAAACTCACAAATGTGGGCTTGTTTGTAAATGGGAAACTGTGAACTGTGAGATTACAGACCAGAAATTAAAGAAGGACCAGAGAACTGTACTGACATAGAAACAACAGATTGGAATGAATTTTGGACTTCAGCTTATGGCTGAAAAGTGAAAGTTTTATGCCTGACTTATAAGACTTATAAGACTTATAAGAATTAAATCAGCTTTATGGCTGATTTATTGTGTGAAAGTCTTATGGCTGACTTGGAATAGAATCTGGAATGGGAGTAGAATGGAACAAACTGAGCTGGGCAGCTGTGTAAAAAAATACTTTGAAAGTGTACAAGGTTAAAATGACCCAGGAACTGGCAGTCAAACAGCATTCAGGTGAATTGTGGTTTCTTAGAATCAGAGCTTATATTGATGTTTTCAGGCACATTTCTGCTCTCATCTGGCCATCTGTTGAGAGACCATTGATCTCTGAAGCAGATCAAATAAGATCATCCAGTTCTGTTTTATGTAAGCAGAAGATCAACCACCAGGCTTTTTGAAAGTGAAGATGAAAAAAAAAAACAAAACACCAACTCTCTGTATTTCATGTTATGAATTGTTTTTATGTTTCTACTGTGAGAAAGAAAAGAAAAAGCAAAGAAACTGAAATGAGGGAATTTTTCACAAAGCAGAACAATATCCATTGTTGTAGGCAATGGTTTTGTTGGCATATAAACTTATCTTACTCTTAGCTGCAATTTATTTTTCCTCCTGTTGTAGCCATCTTATAAGCCTGCAGGTAAATTCTTATTATTGATCTCTGATTCTACCATGTTATTATATAGCTTTTGAGTGCAAAACAACCAACAAAAAAATCCCTGTGTTATGCAAAACCAAGGAATAAAACAGCAATAGATCACATATGCATATCTCGCAGCTAGTTGCTTTACTGGCTATGTATCATGATTTTGTAATGATCTCACAGCAGTAGATATTCTTATTACAATATTATCCTAAACCCTCTGCAACTGGCAGAGTATTAAAAGCCTTTCCTCACATGAGAAGAAGAAAGAAGATGGGGAAGGTTATATTCCTAATTGAACCATATGCTAAAATCTAACCACTTTTGGCAGATAGTTGTAACCCTGTGGTCTCCAGATGCCCACATTTCTGTCTTTTCCTCTATGCATGCAGCTATTCATATCTTTATTCTTAACATTTATGATTTCAATAAGTGCTTGGGTATCCACTTGACTACCTTATCTTCTGGGACTGACTTTGTGGGTGTTCTTCCTGCATGCTGAAGGAACTATCAGCAGAAGAAATGTCTTCCTGTCTCCTACATAGGAATCCAGCTGTTGTAGCACTTGCAATATGTGAGATACGGGTTCATAAAGCCCTTCAATCCATTTTATGATAAGGATTTAAATGCATAGCCTCCAGAGGTGTTGTAGAAGCCTTGTGTGGGATGTATCCTCGATTCTTCCACACAGCTCTTCCTCTTTGTGTAAAGCAGGGTCTGGATTTGGGAATTTTGTTTGAGATGGGACCCCACAATGTACCATTTAAAAACTTGAGAAGTGGGCCCATGAGAACCTCATGAGATTCAAGTCCAAGTGCAAGGTGCTGCACCTGGATTGGGGCAATCCCAGATGTGAGCTCAGGGAGAAGAACTCATTGGGAGCAGTTCTGTGGAGAGGGGTTTGGGGGTTCTGGTGGGCAAAAAGCTGGAACTGAGCCAGCAGTAGGCACTTAGAGCCCAAAAGGCCAACTGTATCCTGGACTGATTTGCCTCCTCTACTCTGTCCTCATGAGAGACTCCAGCTGGAGTGTTGCATCCAGGGCTGGGGTTCCCAATGCAAGAAAGACTGAGCCTGTTGGAGTGGATCCAGAGGAGTGCCATGAAGATAAGAAAAGGACTGGAACACTTCTTCTGTGAAGACAAACTGAATTGGTATTGTTCAGCCTGGAGAAGAGAAAGCTTCAGGGACATCCTATTGAGACCTTCCAGGCCCTAAAGAGAACTCATAATGAAGAGAGCCAGGGAGTTTTTACAAGGGCAGATAATAATAGGACAAGAGAGAGCTACTTTAAACCAAAGGAGGAAAGATTTAGATTAGTTGTTAGGAAGAAATTCTCTACTGTGAGGGTGGTAAGACACTGGAACAGGTTGGCCAGAGAAGTTGTGGATGCCCCATCTCTGGAAGTGTTCAAGGCCAGGATGGGTGGGGCTCTGAGCAATCTGATCTAGTGGGTGGCATCCGAGCCCATGGCATAACGCTTGGAATTAGATGGTATTTCAAGTCCTGTCCAACCCAATCCATTTTATAATTCTGTGATTTTATGATATCCTGCTGAATATTAACATCCGTAATCGTCCCTCCTTGTGACACTAACTCCAAGAGCTTATCTGGTGGATTGAAATGTAGAGAACTTTTATACAGTGGACAAGACTTACCTCAATGATGAAGTTGGAAAGTGCTTCAAAGTAAGCTGTTCTCTTTAAACATGGCCTAATAATCTCTGTAATCAGCAAGGAGAGCGGGAAAGAAGAATGACACCTTTCCTTTGCAGGAATCTTAACATAGTATAACCAACTGCAAAGAAGTCAAGCTTGGAAATTTTTTTTCACACTGGATTTTAGGATTTTCTTTCAGAAAAGATGCATTCCTTACTATTATGTGTCTGAAAAGACACATGACTGAGAACTAAATTCTGGTATCATGGCAAAATCATTGATTAGGTAGAGCATATCCATACCCATCTAATTTTGACCAGCAGTTTTGGTTGTGAAGTCTGTATTTGTATTTACCCTAAACATGTTAATTTGTATTAACCCTAAACATGAGTGTTCCAAAATTGACTGCATTTTTGAGGTAAAATCAATGTGGTTTCACACATAGTTGGATTCTGCAATTAAGCACTTTCAGGGCTTGGTGTAAGGTGCATGTAAGTGTGAGAAAGCAAGGGGTCTCTAGGACCAAAATAAACTGCCCCCACTCATCCTTTGCCTTTTATGTAACAGATTAGATGGGTGAGAAGAGACAAGAGTTTGGGAATCTGGTCAGTCTCAACACAGTTGTGACAGAAGCACCTTGCTGACCTTCTCACATTGCACCTGGAGCCTGGTGTTCTCTTCTGGCTGAGGATCTAACCCTTGCTCTGTAAATCTGTCCTAAACTGCAAAAATTTGTGAAGCTGGAAAAAAAAAAAAAACCAAGCTGATATCTCTACATGTTATTTACTACATATTAGTGGCATTGGGAAAAAGCATCAATGAGCTATTCCGCTCAGTAGAGAAACTAACAAGCTTTTCTGCTTGTTAGTTTCCCCACTGTCAGCTTGTGTCAAGGATCTCAAGTGACTGAATCTTTCAGCAGAGAGCTTTGGGCTTCATTTGCCACTGACTACTGGTCTAATTGCCTTCCAGTCCTGGACACAGAGAAAGGGGCTTTGCACAAGGACCCAAGGGTTTAAAAATCTGAAGATAATGATGACATGCTGGTGCAGAAACCAGGAACTCCCAGATGTCGTTAAGAGCACTGGATTTCAGTTTGACTCTGATTCCCAGACACAGACTTCCTCAAAGATGATGCAGTTGTCTCTTTCTGGACAAAGAATCTTTTCACCTTATGACAGAAATGACAGCCACCTCAACGTGTCTTATTAGGGACACAGCTTCCAGCCTGGGAAGACATGCCTTTGTGAAGGGAAGTTGTCATGCTGCGGTATGCAGTGCCTAGAAATCAGAATTACTGAGGATTTATTGTAGCTGAAAGGGACAAAAACTTGCGTGCTCCCTCATTACTTCTTGTCACCAAGTCAGCCTGGGGTTGAAGATTGAAGGAGCAGAAACTTCACTTAGAAACTAGAGCTGTTAATGAAATTTGCCATGTGATTCTTGTACAAGACAAGCACTTGAGGCATGAAAAAGTGGAGAAAAGTTAGAAAAATTGTGAGTGCTTGGACAATGGTTTGGTCTTGAGAGGAGTCACGATAACACCACTACTGGCACCAAAGCACATCCTGACAGTGTCTCCTCCAGCACTGGGGTTTGTTGAGGCAGGCACAGCCAGCAGCTGCAGCAAGAAGAGCTGTCAGCTGGTCTTTCTTTCTCCCAATCTGGACTGGACCTAGTGGCTGGAAAAGATTTAGCCTCCCTCAGTGTCAAAGAACACGCTTGCAGATGTTCAGTTGGGCTCCAGGATGTTTGGCTGCCATGGGCTCACTGTAGGATCATATAAACAATAAACCAGAGGTACCACAAGTGAGCCTTTTCCAGCGCTGCAACCAGAAACAGCTGGAGCACTGAACAGGGACCCCGTCTAAGCTGAAAGAGAAGTGGGACTGACAGAATATCTTCGGGGAATGGAAAATAGGGGTGCTGCTCTGAGTGTTTTTAAAAGTTGACACCAGAAATAAAAAAAAAAAAAAAAAAAAAAAAATAAAAATTGAGCATCAGGAAATTTGGGATTTGTATCAAACATTTTATTATAGTAGAGCAATGTTGTTAGTTTTAGTTATTGTTTATATTTTTAATCTCGCACTTCATATTTTCATGGTTTGGGGAAAGGAAAGGTGTACACAACAGTGCTGGTCAACAGTGATGACTAGTTGTTTTTTTTTTCCCCACATGCTTAAATGTCTTCATTATCAGAAAATTTCTGATTCTAGTTTGGGAGGAAAAATATAAATTTTTACTGTTTTAAGGAAAGTGAAAATCTTGATCTGGAGAAACTTAGGGAGAAGAAGACAACGTCTGGATATTGAATAAATATCCAGAGCTGATAAGAGCTAAAGGACAGGAGGATGGTCTGTTCAACAGCTGAAGAAAAACACTGAGGAGAAAAACAGAGATGTAGTCCTGCAGCTGTCAGATTTTAAGTGAGAAAGGGTTAGGCTGAGAAACATTTAAAACACAGAAGAAGAATGATTGTGATAGACAAATAATGAAAAATTACTGTCCTGAAGAGCCAGGCTTCCAAAGGTTTTTTTTGATGAGTATAGGAAGGACCTACTAGAATATGGACAGATCCTGGAGTTTGTTTTGTCACTAAAATGAGAAATAGGAGTATTGCATTACTGTACACAAGTTTTTTTCCCAGTTATTACCTGTGTCAGCTCATCCTGCCAGCACTGCACTTATGTGTCTCCAGCAGCTCTAAAACCCCCAAAGGATGCTAGAAAGACATATGGTGCAGAGTTTTAGGCACTGGGGAGTTACACCTCACTACCTGGTGCTTTTTTTTTTAAATAATATTGGGATTACATGTTGGCTGATGTAAGCAAATGCTTTTTGCAGATGGATTTTGGCCAATATTCACAGGAGTTTGAAAGAAACAAGAGATTAAGGTCATTCTATTCTTGCTTTTTCCCTTGGGTACCAGATCATTGAGGTAATTCACCTGCGCTGATTCCAGATACACAAACAGTAGAGACATAATTGTAACAAGCAAATTTGTGTTGCAAAGGACTTCAGATCAGTAGCTGTGCAAAGTCTCTGTTTTCTCCCTTCAACTACTAATAAAGGGGTGGGAAGAAGGTAAAAGGCTAAGAGATTAGATGAAAATTTTATATTACTGATTGTTGTAAAAATGTGACAGGTTTTTTTTGAGGAATTTAGTAATGCACAAGCTTTACTGAGAGGAAGACTGACAGACTGTTTTTTGTATGTCTGCATATATAAAAGTTTTATTCTTCCTTGCCTTTTTACTTGAAATTTGTATAAAGTTCTGTGTGGGATTTAGATAAAATTCTTGAGACATCTTTTTTTAGCAAACTACACATTATCCACATAAAAGTCCATTTCTCTTCCCTTTTGAACTCTCCACTGCATTTACTAGCTATGATCAAGTGGTGTATAAGTACCATCAGTTGTTTTTTATATTTTTTCAAGAATAAACTGAATTGAAATTGATAGAAATAAGCAACAACTGAGATTAGCAGAGCATTCCAAAATGAGTTCTTGCTATTTCCTAAAAGTGTCCTGGAGGTCCTATTTTTTTAATTAAAAGTAAAAATTAACTAGTTTTCAAGTAGTCTGTGATGCTAATTTCATTATGAAGTTAAGAACAATTCAACATAGGGCAGTAAAGCAAGAGTTTTAAATAAAACTAAATGTGAAACTTCTAGTTTGCTGACATAAATGTTGGATGAGAATTGTTCACAATGTCGTTCAAACCAGCACAGGAGAGCTTCAGTTTGTTCACAAGATTTCTTTCTTTATAGGAAAAGCAGTGAAACAGGTCCCTGCCTGCTTGTCTGCCACGTGTGAAGTTTCTTGGTTTTCCTTAATTATTTAGGACTGGGTTAGGTCAATCTCCTTTTCCTACAAGTGGGCTGTGAGGAAAGAGACAGAGACAGAAAAAGAACTGGAGAGTGAAAGAAATGGGGAATTAATGCACTGGAAGGGAAGACTAAAAAGACATTCTATTTTTTCTCCCTGGATGAGGGGGGAAAAAACTTCATGTATTTTCCATTTAATTTTGTGAAATATCAGCCTGTGAAAAATGTATACTTTTTTGTTTGGGGGTTTTTTGTTTTGATTTTTTTTTTTTGTCGATTACCTTTTTTGTTGTTTTTGTTTGTTTTTTTTGTTTTCGTTTTTTGTTTTCCATTGCAATTCCTAAGGCTTCACTTGAATTATCGATTACTTATACCTAATGATTGATAATGAGATTACCTTGGTCTAATTGATAGTGATGGGATGTGAGAGAAGTGAATGCTGTTGCTTTGGATGGTTTCAGTTTAAGAAGTCTGATGCCATTAAATGTGTAAATAATGTGCCAGCAGTGTTCAAAGCTTTGAAGGTGTTCTTTGTATCAGACTGGGTCTGAGAAAGCATAAATAAAAACACTAGAAATTATAACTGATAGGGAAGCCTAAAAAAGAGTTCCTTAATTTGCCTTTATAATAGAACTTTTAAAACCTGGGAAAATATAGGCCCGTTTTCCAAGCAATCAGCCGGAAGAGAGATGAAAGCAAGTGTGGAAACTGGGAGCTCTAAGACAGTGTGCAAAACTTGCTCATAGCAGAACATATTGAGGAACCTGTGGATGTGTATCCTTCTCATCCCCAGGACTGATTCAACTGACAGTTTTTAATATGCCAGCATACTACAGGCTAGGATGAATAGAAATGGGAGTATGTCTTCCCTTGTTAATTTTTCGGAGGATATATAGTTCTTATGTTTAAGAGAGTTGAGGTCTGTGAGGATCCAAGGGGAATAGGCTTTGAAATGCTGTGACCATCATAGTGTTTGTGTTGGAAGGGACCTTTACAGATCAGCTAGTCCAACCCTCTTTGTCATGTGCAGATACATTTTTCTTTAGACCATGTTACTCAAGGGCTCATTCAGCTTGACCCTGAACACTTCCTTTGATGTATTGATGGCTTTTATTGTTATGACAGTAACTGTGACTCCTATGTCTATTAGTTCTCAAACCTGATACTGGAAAACCAGCAAGGTCAGAGGTTGTATATTCAGTTTAGGATTGATAATAATTCTGTATAAACTGTAATGCCTCCTGAATGATGAGTATTCCCCATAGGAAAAAATATTTTAAAGCTGTTTCATTGAATTTCTGTAAAGTAATTATGAAGGCAAGTGATACAGATGCAAAATATACCTGGCCAGAAAAAACCAGAAGTTGTTGTGAAACTAAATGGGTAAGAGGAATATTTGAGTCCAGATTTGATGTCTTGGGTCTCTGTAAATTCTTCAAAGCAAGTTCAAAACTTGCATTGGTGGTGAGGAGGAAAATAAAGTAAAAGGAGCAACCTGTGATTGTATCACACAATCAGTATTCAGGAGATTTGGTTTCTTTTTACATGCTAGTAAAAAATATGCAGTTTAAGTATAGGCAAATGATTTCCCCTGGTACTAATGTCAAGAATAAGAATTTAGAGAGGCGCGGAGAGTCTTAAGAAATTGCTTTTTATAAAGAATATCAATGCTACAAATGGGAGTTTCACTTTATGATATAAAGATATGATAATTGGAATTAAAGCAGAGAGCTGGAACGGGAAAATTTTTTTTGCGCTGATAATCAGACTTAGCCAAGGAACAGATAGAAGGAATATTAAGCATTAAGAAAATGTGCTGAGCATTAGTCACAGGACATTCTTATGAATTCTCTCTAGACTCCAGTATTGAGATTAACAATTGCTGAGAAGGAACTGAAAGCTTGCTTTAAAATATAATTATTTACTAGTTTATTGGTAACAGGTCAGCTAGTCCAGGGTTCCCATGATCCCTCTTCCTTTTAAAGTACCTTGGGGTTCCTTCTGACCCAAGAGATCTCTTAAATGCCCATTAGTGCAGTGAAATCCTATCAATGAAGTAATGAGTAAGTCAGCAGTGCCTCTGTTTCTAATGCAGAAGACAAAACAATCATGCAGATTTCTTCCCAGATAGATTATACATTCTAACAAAGCATTTCTTCTCAGGGCCTTTGCTCTTTCTTGTAATTGAGAAGGGCACTTAATCTTGTAGGTACTATTGCTGAAGCTCAGAAGTTGTATATTATGTCCCCTGAATTTCAAACATATTACACAACTAAGGTTTGTCTGTCTAAAATCCCAAATGTCTTTAAAGTTTAAACAGGCGATGCCTTCTTGCTCTGGTTGTTGTGGCTTTCCTTGGATTGACAGTTGCTAGTTAAAATGACATCTTTCATTCTGTTTTTCCACCCTTTGAATTTAGGCTTGTGTTTTAATCTAAGCTTCTAGTGATATTTTAGGCAATTTTGTAAAATCTCTTGGCTTTAATTTCTTTGCTGAGAGTGAAGCTGAGCAAACATTTTCTTGTGTGCTTGCTTTTTCACTTTTTCCTCAGGGGAAAAAGCAATAAGAGTGGGAGGAAGAAAGTTTAATCAAATATGTTTCTGTTGAAAATCTTGACCCTTTGGTATATAGTCAGAAATATCAATTTCAGAAAAAACCCAAAGGCATTTGGCTAAATCCTGCAATTTTTAATTATAAACTTTGGGATTAAAATTGAAAGGCTGTTTATATCCATAATATTTATCAAACACTGTACATTTCCCACTATTTTTTAAAGTAATCTAGTGTTTGAAATGCAGATGCCATAGTGTTGCAATTTTCTGTCTTAACAAGACAGAGATTTTTGGATGTAGAATTCATTAAATGTGTTGCATGGGTGGGGAATCTGACATACAAAGGGTATTGAGCCTGAAGAGAAAAACCAAGATTTTTTCCATTTCAGCTCTAATCTTCCCATCCTTTGAAAATATTACTTTCAATATTTAACATTACTCAGAAATGACTGAAAATATTTCCTTTTTCTTACACATTTTATGGTCTTTCTACTTAGACTGCAGAAGCTCTTGGTCTCTGGCCTCTGTTTGTAGTGGCCAAGTAAAGAAAAACTACAAGCACTCTGCAACTGATTTCCAGAATAGAGCATCAGGAATGATGTATTTTGTTGGGGTGCCCAGCTGCACCAGAAAACAGATGCCTTGACTTGTGCATTTGGTTCATTTCCTGGTGCATCTCATGCTGGGGATCAGGCATTCCCTGACAACCCCCTCATGCATGCAGTGTTGATTTATGTAAATGAGAGAGAATTAGAAGATAAAAGTTAGTCCCCTTAAGAAATCTCATTCTGTGGTTTGGAACAGACTTGGGAAATAGGTCCATTGATCTGATCCTGTGCTTTTCTAAGCTTAGAAGTATCAAAATGATAGAGGACACTCCAGTGTTTTCAGACTGTCCATTTCCAATCTATTATATCTTTTTTGCCATAAATTTAAGATAGATGGCTAGCAAAGGAAATCTTCATGGGCCAATTTTGAACGTCATCTATTTTAAATTATGGAAATAGTTAATTTCTTCCCTATATGTCTATACAATGGACATGAATAATTTTTCTGGATATATGTATGTGTGTACTTAAACTAAGAGTAATAAAAAGACAAAGCACTTTGTTAAACCATTTTTAAATAGCATATTTTTATTTCTAAGCCACCTGTGATCTTGTTGCTTTTCACTGAAATATTTAAATTTCTGTCCCTGAATGCAACCATGTTAGGACAAAATTAACAGCTTTTGAATTCCAGATCTTTTCAGAGGGGACAGGGTAGGTCAAGGATACTCTCCCTTGTGCTTGTTGTTTGTCTGTCTTCATGTTCTTAATACATCTACAGTAGGCTTTAGATGGAGTGAACACATATTGCATCTCTATGTCCCACTCACCATGTTACACATATGTTTATTTTCACCTCTGTCTTAAACTAATTTCTCTGTTAGCAAAATCCAGTTTCATGCTGAAATTCATTCTTGCACTGTTTTTCCTCAGAAAATGGCCACCCTAGTAACCTCTAGTGGGTCTGAACATTTCAAAACATACTGCTCTAAAAATTATATTTCTGATAGATTCTGACATTTTATCACAAACTAGAGTCATTCAGAGTATCTGAGGATAGTAACCTAATTATGCCTTCCCTTTTCCTGCTAACATAAAAAGATTAAATTAATCACATTCAGTTACAGCTGGCATTAAGCTTCCAGACATGTTCTTTTTTAAGGGTGGGGGGGGGGGAGAGAGAGAGAGAGAGAAATGAGTGACTTTTATTAAATGTTTTTTTCTGTATGTCAAAATCTTCTTTTGAAAATTAAAAGTGCTAAATTAGTAATTTTGCCTGTCTTCTTTTCATTTTCTTGTTTCCGTATTCTTCATTAGAAGACTGAATTATCGTATAGTCTAGTTATTATAACCTACTCTAAAATTAGTAATTCTGTGTCCTGTGAAAATACTTTTTTTTTCATTTTTGTAGTATGACATTCTTTGCGATGTGCAGTGAAAGGACTTTGACTTGACAGCAGATCTATCTTATAAAGTAAAAGCAAACCAAAGATGTGTACGAAAATAGTGATGTGTCTCTGGAAACCTTTAGGATAACTAACACTAACTCAGAGGAAGTGTCAGACCATTAAGTGGCCATAGATGAGAGAGCTCAGACACGGGAGGAAAGGGGACAACTTTCTGTCTGAAAGATGAACAGTTTCCTGGAACTGTTTGGGAGTGATTTTTTAATTATTATTATTTGTTTGCTTGCACTGGTTTGAGACAGAATTGCATTATGGAGCTTTGTGGTTGCCAGTGAAGAAATATTGCCTTGTTCAGAGAATTTGACCCTTAAGATCTGATATGCACTCATAGTAATTTTTTATTCTGTTGAGAATCCTTGTCCTACTCCACTCTTCCATACACTAAGTTTTGATAGTGTTTAGCAAACATCATCAGTGCTTGTTTGGGGTATGTGTAGCTTATTCACAGTGGGATGGTGCAGAACAGAATTTTTCAGAAGTAAATGACATAGGAATGATCCAGGAAAGACTCTTCCATCTGGATCCAAGTGTTATTATGTACAACAACTCATGAGGGTAAAGACCTTAAACTTCAGATTCCTGTAAAAATCAGCTCAGAGTCCTTTTCTCATGAGACAAGACATGATTGAAATTCAACAACAGTACTTACTTACTTGTAAATCTCACTCCAAAATGTCATGCAAACAGCTTTGTGTCCTCATGCTGCAGTTTTAATTTAGTATCTGTTCTCATAGCAAACTGTTAACTCAGATTACTCTTCCCCATTTCTTACAGCACCTTCTACTCCTTCACTGGTTTTCTTCAAACCCTTCAAAATGAGATCTTTGCAAAATTGACAAATTCTTGATATCCATCCAAGAAATCATTCCCACAGCCAGTAAATATTTGTACCTGGAGAACATTTGGTGTTCTGCTGGCATTGATATGCTGAGTGTACTTTGCAGCAAATGACACCTGATTTGCTAAGAGCTTGAGTGGAGAGCAGGTGATGCACCCTCAGGGAGCACTTCTGTGGAGTGGAGCCGGTCTGCAGCGGCAGGGCCACGGAGCAACCTTCTTCCAGAGCCCCTGGTGCCTGCTGACAGGGTGAGTGATGCCTTCTCCAACCATCCCTTATGACTCACAGAAAGAAATGCTGGCAGAGGCACAGCTAAGCCATCCATCACACCTCTGAAAACATGACCTTGGCTGCTGAGTAAAAGATGTGCTTAGATATGGGTTTGCAACTGCTAATGCTCCCTCAGAGACCGCAGATTGTAGCTCTGCAACTGACTAATTTTCTGTATAATTGTTTATTATCCATTCAACACCACAGTGCTTCCAGTTCTTGAAATTTTAAGATGACAGTTCTAATATTTAGAGTATACCTTGAAACTATAGGCATAAAAGATTGGAGAAAAAAATGCCTACCTATTAAAATGGAGGCAGGAGGAGAACTCCTAGCCATCATGAAAATTGAATATATCCCAGGACTGTCAGGAAGGATTAGAACTCAGGAGCAAACAAGATTTTTATAAGTCATTATCACAACTAGATAATCTGTAGGGATTGCTAAATGTTATGTAGATTGATTCTGATGGAATGCTCCATACTATGGAAAACAAAGAAACTAATAGAGTCCAACTGTAAAGATTTTACAGACTTGTAAATGCTCAAGAACAAATTAAAAATCTAAGAATTAAAAGTCTGTTGTCTGTCTCTGTGGCAAAGCAGTTTATAGTATTATCTGTCTTTTACTGATTCACTTTTATTCAATGGGAAGTAAAAAAACACTAGAGGCTTTTTGAGTGACAGTATGAGCATTAACTTTGAAAGGCTGTCTCAGCTGACTCAAAATGGCAGCTCCCACCCAACTGAAGAACTAGATTTGCCTCCCTGTTTAAAGGCATTGCAAAATAGGAAAGTAATGTTTCCTTTTGGTCTCCTTTTCATTTCACTGTTATATCCTGTGAAAGGCCCAGGATATGATATGAATGAGCAACTAAAGTTCAGAAATTTCTCAAATTCCTTTGATGTGGATATTCAGTTGTAGTTATCTCCTGAGATATCTTTTCTCTTTAGGTTTTAGCACAGCTGGAAGTACTTCAAGATCCTCTTTCTTTGTAGGAATTTTACAACTAGAGCCACAGAATTTAGAAACAAAAGGAAAATTAAAGAAGAAGAACTTGGGGAATATTATCAAGGTTCACTCCATGGATTTTTGCAGGTAAAGCTTACTTTGTTGACACTGCCTCAGATATCTGCACACTCCCTTTTAAATGCTACAAATATTACCTCAGTTACACTAATACATTGTAGTATGTAAATATCTCCTACTCTCACAGTGTGAGATACAAACTTTTTCCTTTTTTTTGCAACATCTTCTTTCTTGATACCCCACAGTTTTCATGCAGAATCTCAGCTGAAGATGGAAGTTCTGCTAAAAACAATTTTGGGTAGTCCATCACAGGCTGCCTAGACCAAGAAGGAGAGTTTGAGTCCAGGGGCTAGGAGATGGTTCAGGGAACATGACTGAAAGGGATGCACTCATGCCAAGCAAAGGCAGGCAGTCTTCCCAGGATGGGGAGGCAAAGGAAACACATCTCTTTTCTCTGAGCTGTCAATGCAGACCTTGAAAAAGCATGGGGCAGGGTCTTCAGCCCTCCTTGATAATAGCTGTAGGTCTCTGTCATGCTTCGAGTGTTGCAATAAAGTTGCAAGAGAAAAGTTGTGAATAACAGAACCAGCATGGAAATGGCCAGCAGCTCTTTAAGAGTCAATTTACACATTCCACGCCGGGGAGGAGGGGGGGGAAGTGTAAAAGCAGATTAGAAATGTCATAATTAAGAGAATTTCAAAACAAATCCACAAATCCAAACACCATTAACTAAGTACTCAAATTAAATATATTTACTATGCAAAATAAGGCTTCACAACTTTGCAGAACTTATTACATTTATTGGGTTTTTATTTAGTAGCTACTAACACTGGATTTTTTGTTTTATCTTGGTAGAAACTTCCTTTATTCCCTCTGACTTAATTTCAGGAGGGTTCTTGGGAAATCACTGTTTGATCGTTTGCCTCTCAAAGGTGTCAGTCTTGCTTCCCATGAAAGAAATGTAAGCTTTTTTAACGTGAGGAAGTTTGGCATTTCTGCAAAGGAGAGCACAGTGGTGTGTCACTGAGAAGCTCCCCATGGCCTTTGGTAGACTTGTGGGCAGTATAACTGCATGTTTAAGCACTAATTTTTCTCCTTTCCCTGTAACATCTAGATATGGATGGAATCAGAGAACAGCCTGGATAGGAAGGGACCTTAAAGATCATCCATTTCCAGCCCCCCAGCCATAGGCTTCCACTAGACCAGGCTGCTGAGAGCTCTGTCCAATCTGGCCTTGAACACTAATGGGATATCCACTTCTCTGGGCAACCTGTCCCAGTGCTTAACCACCCTCACAGAAAAGAATTTCTTCCTAATATCTAATGTAAACCTGCCCTCTTTCAGTTTGGACATATCTTGTTGTCATGCTCTGAAGGCTTGTGAGTTACTCTTTCATGTACCACTGTGAGGTACTGCATAATCCCAGCGCCAGAAGTACTGGGTGTGCTTCTGATTATAACACATCTGTATAAGTTTAGGAATCCAATCAGTAATAATTTTTAAACATTTTGGCCAGTTTCTCAGTAGGCTTTACCATTAAAAAGTGGATTAAAAATCTTCCAACAGTGTAGTCACCCTATGCTATTTTTAAACACGATTTTGTCTGCACAATGAGCAAGTAAGCCAGATTCATACTGGAATGATGTCAGAAAGCCTGATTTATTTTTTTTATTCCGTTTAGTGTGAACAATAAAAGATTACTTTCACTTTTGTTTATAGTAGATTTTCTTTCTTGGTTGCTATAAATTCTCCAAATGCAGCAATGTTATTTTCCAGGGAAGAAGAATGTCAGTCTTTAAAAATTAAATTGCTTCCACAGAAAATTTGCAACACATTACCTGGCAGCTTTTCCGTTGATGTTAGATGTTGTAATTGCTCTTTCAGTTCTTAGGCACTTGGCATCATAGCATTAAAGTTATTTGATTACACCACCATGTCAGAAAGAAAGCAGAGAATGATATGTTGCCCTGAACTCATCTTTTTTTTTTTTTTTTTTTTTTTTTTTTTTTTTTTTTTTTTTTTTTTTTTTTTTTTTTTTTTTTTTTTTTTTACTGCAGCCTTTTTGTGATATGGAGCCTCTTAGGGACTCTATTCCCCCTTTTTAAACCTATTTTAAATACTCTTACTTCCTCAGACTAAAAGTCTCTTAAAATTCTGCGTATTCTATACCTGTACCTACATATCTTCATTACTTAAATATATTTAAATCATTTCATGGGCTTGACAGTATTTGACAACACCTATGAACTGTGAAAGTTGAGTGTGATTAGCTCTTCTGTCTGGAGTCGGTTTCATCACAAATTGTTTTTATCAGTCTAGACAGAGAAGAAAAAAATCCCGCATTGTTTTAGGGTCCAGTTTTCCCTTGACTAACATTGGCCTCTGCTGCTTGGGGAGGGATCGGAGGATTTTGGAGATCTTTCCTTTTCTGTGGCATTTTGTAATCATGTCTGATGAAGACTGACATGATTTCTGAATCAGTGAGAGTCATCTAATGCCACATATCTTATGAATTTGTGTCATATCAATTTCCAGGTAAGTGGCATAGATCACCCCTTCCTCTACAATGCTGTTATTAGGACAGATATCCAATAGGAGTTCTGACCACCAGGAGGACAGAAGGTCAACAAGGCAGCCCATGTGTTATTTCATCTATGTCCTCTCTACAATCTGCTTTTTCACTGGGGAGCTTGACATTTGTTTTAACTGCAGTAAAGTTTTCTTAAGTGAAACTGCTGTTTGATGTTGAAAGAAATAAACCTTTTTTAGCAAGGTAAAATTCTATTCTGAAAACAATTTTCATCCACCCAAATGCATTTCTTCCCTGTTTATGAACACTTATCACCAGAGGGGTGTTCAACAGGGTTAGCTATAAAGATCCTTTAGAAATCCCATATTACCAGCTTGTTTTTGTCAACTAGCACCAGCTTTCTGAAATGCAATATAATAATGCCTAAGGACTAGAATTTGCCACCAGCAAAAAATAACATTTCACCATTTCAATTTTCAATATAGCATTTGACTGCAAATTTGGTAAAGTAAATAACACCCTTTACTCATCTAATGGAGTAAATTTTCAACAAAATGGTGTTTTCTTGGCCTTTATGATTTTCTACTGGTCTACTCTATGATGAAAAAAATTCTTTAAGTGATCATCTTTATGGCAAAACCTCATTCCCTTCTGATTTTTATATTTGATGAGGTTCTAAGGCTGATGCTAACATCTGTAACTAGTCTTAAAGTGTAATGGGAAATGAAGAAATTAAGCACTGGAAAGGAGACAAGCTTTCTTGAAAGAGAAAAAGCTCTGATTGTGCAGTACAAGAAGGACCTATCAGCCACCACTTCTACCACAAGACTGAACACCTGCTGTTTGTTTTTTCATTTTTTTAATATTAATTCTGGTTTGGCCCCATTAGTTTTCCACTGACTATCTGTATGAACCTTGTCTTTTATGTCAAATTAAGATAAAGACATATATTTAACAAAGATATTTGTAGGGAGTCAAGTGTGAAGGAAATTAGGGATTTTCTGGGATTTCTCTTTAAACAGGAAGTATTTGGAGTCCAGTGTATCTTCCTTGCTGTAGATGATGATCTACAGGCAGTAAGATCAAATTCACTCTAATGAAAGCCTGCTACTTCAGTAGTCAATCTGTTCAAAATTAATCAGGTATAGTAATAGAATATTCATGGTATCCCATCACGGTAATTCTATTTAGGTGTTTAGTTTAGCACTAACTTTCCTGCAATGGGGGGCTATAATCTTGATTTGGCTGCTTCTGTAATCAGTGTAAAGAATCCTATTGGCTTCAGCAGCGACAGACAGCCAGAGTTATCATCTCTTGCTGGAAGTTAATGAGATAAAATTGCCAAGGCCTTGGGGACACTGCCACAGGAGTGCCCACTCCCTGGTCCTGGGGCTGCATCACAAGTGCCCCCAAGCTGCTCTGCTCCCTCCTTGCCATCTTGGGGATCTCCCACAACTCCTCCAGCTCCAGGATGCCCACATGGTGCCCTTACCCGTCTGAAGTAAAGAAGTTGTGCACTGTGATGACAGAAAAAAAAATAACGATGAAAGAAAGGTAAGATAACCCCAAAGAAATGTAGTGCTCCATGAAGAGTGTTTCCAAACCAGAATGTTTTTGAAAGGTTTTTGTGTGCCTGACCCTTTCAAAAAAATCACAAAATTTGTTTTGCTGTCATTTTGAAATGTTTTGTTCCCTGTACAACATTAATTTTCTTTCAAAATGTCCATTCTTTTAACAGGTGATATAAATGCAAGTGGTCAATTAGAACAAGAGCTCTTTTACAGACATTTCTCTAGCTTGCCAGCTGGACTGTGTGTTAGTTTTTTACAAAAATGGAGGGGAATCATCTGCAAATATTTTTTTGTAATATATGAATATTAGTGAAAAATGCTTTTAGTTCTTCCTCAAGCTGTAATCATGCTGATAAAATGTGATTTTTTTCCTCATTAGCTTCGAAAAAGTGTCACTTTGGTTGCAAAATTATAGAAAAGTCTCACAAAGTGATCATGGAGGGCTTTACAGTGAGTACATAAGGAGAAATTTAAAAAATCTGTATTCCACCTATGTTGCACAATTTAGTTTTGTTAGATGATTCTTCTGGTGAGGTGGTAGATATGCCAAAAGGTTACCCAGGTCTGTAGGATGAATCTGTCTGCTGTGTGCTCTGACTGCAGTGTCCCAAATCCATCTCCGTGTTACACGGTCCTGCTCAGGCTGTCTGCTCAGAGATAAGAAATAGTTCCTTGGCCAGCTGCAAGCCCTATCAGCTAATATCTGCCAAACCACTGAGTGTTTTTGGTGGGTGAAATCCCTCCCTATGTAACGAGTCAGGATGAAGTCTGAGGGCAGGTCGAGATCTACCTGCATAAGATAATTGCAGGTTATATAAGTACTAGGTAGCTGGCATGACAGTAAATTTCAATACCTATATTATATTCTATAACTGCAATAAATGCCTCTATAAAATTGTATGTCCAATGGCTTCAGACTGCCAAATCAATAAGGCAGCAGGAAAATGCTGAGTTAATTAACCTGATAAATAGGTCAGCAACCTCTGTTTCTAATGACCATTCCTAATTTAATAAACTGTAATCATAGAAAGACAGTGTGGTAAAGCATGAAAGGAGAACATTGTAGATCCACTTATCTGGTAATTTTAGCCAATATGAAAATCTGCAGGTAATCAAGCTACAGTGTTTCAATCTAGATAGCAGGGTTTGTTATTCAGAAGCACAACTACAGGCACTGTTTTGGTTCCTTGGGAGATGAAATAAAAATCCCTGAATGCTTCCTACCCTGAAGTGTTTGTGTATTGTATGTGAAACACTTGTAGGATTAGATAGCTTCTGCTTGCCTATAAAGCAAAGCTGGACATCCATAACCAGATTTTAAAAACTACCCAAAGAAAAGCATATTTGAGTTTATTTCTTTAAGTGTTCTGGAGTTAAGAACTTGACAACTTGGGCAATTTTCAGTTAAAATGGCAAAAGAAGAGTTCATGTTCCACAAAGATTAATAAGAAGTTGCATCCTCTCTGTGTGACACATTTAAGGCAAGGTACACAGGATTGCTTTCCCATTCTAAGGTGTTGGTCCTTGAAACACCTGGTTCCATGCTCCATTGAGATCAAGTTCTCATCATTTGCTTTCATATGTTCTTTTCCACAAAAAGAAAATTGTTGATCTGTATTAAGGGGAGCATTGTGCTCAAGTAGACCATTGGCTGATGCTCTAGTATCCTGATAGGGTGCACACAGGTAACCTCATAAATGTCCATTTCCAATGCACCTGTCTTATCTTGACGGTAGTTACATCATCCTGAGTATGAAGGCATCACAGAAGTGGCAGGGTTTTTCCTTTTCCCCTGTATCCTCCTTAGCAGAACCATTTACAGTGAAAAAAAGTAGCAATATCGGTGCCAGAATAAGACATTTTGAACATAACTGGTGTTATAAACAGAGTAGTGGTGAAAGTACATGCTATCAGTGAACCAAAATTGGTAGTACTTTCATGTCAGGTAGTAAGGAAGGAGAATATAAGAGAGTTTGAATAAATTATGGTAAATTTAAGGAACAAAGTAAAAAAAAAGTGCAACTATCAGTGAATCTTCAGGATAAGCAGCTGTCAGTCCCTTTAGGAGGGTTTATCCAAACAAATCAACAAAGATTTCCCTTTAAAACCAACTTAATTATTGTACAAAAATTTTAGGAAACTTTTCCCTATTGAAAGAGCCTTTTTGTTGTCCCTATGTGACTGAAAAGGTCTATGAGTAGCACTGAGACTGTGAAATCTCTGGTGCAAATGAAGTGGCACACTGTTAAACATGACTATTAAATTATTTTCTTGGGAGTTGTTTTAGATTCATGTGGAATAGATTAAAAGTCTGTTTCAAATCCCACAAGATTTCCCATGGAGTATAATTATACATGAAACAGAATAAAAAATGCAGTCCAACAATTACTTTAATTAGATGGTAGTTACTGAAGCTGTCAGTGTGCCTAGTCCTACAAAGAATTTAGAAGGAAAAGTTAGGTAATGGAATTGTTGATAAATGTTTGCACTTCAGAGGAATTAATTATCTGTGTAAATAAATAATGGGCTAGAAAACTGCAATCAGCTGATGGGATTCTGCCCTTCATCGTCGCTGATGGCATAATACCTATCTCAAAGGCCAATTTGCTGCCTTAAAAAAGCAGCCCTCAAGGGCTTGCACCACTCCCTTTGAGCAACACAGCTTTCTGCAGTTTTATGGGGTCTGAAACTTGCAATTAGTCTGAGTTTTAGTAACTTCATGAGCTTGGCATTGGTGACACTTGAGATCTCTTTCTTTTTTGTCTGCTAGCTATTTTGTCAACAAAATGAGTTTGACTGCTTCTGAATGCAATAGAAGAGGTAAGAGATATCAATTTTCTTTGACCAGTCAACACTAGTTCTACTATAGACGCACTGCAGAGCCTCTGCCATTGCTCTGAAGAATCTGCCAGACGAGGAGGTCAGGTGGAAGGGGCCAATTTAGCTCTGGACTGAAAGTTTTTTTGTTCCTACATAAACCTACGTGCATTGTTACAGTGGCACACAAAGAAGCCCATAAAATGGGAGGTCAGAGTTTCCTAGCTGGGGGATTTCAGAAACATTGTAGCTCTTCAGGACTGAATATATATGGGTTTTGCCTCCAGGTCAAGTTTTAAACTCATTTTAGGTCAGAAAAAGTATTGAAATTCTCTCAGCTGATGATACAGTTTGATCTGGTTTGTGTATGTGCTCCATTGGTGTCTTTGTGGACAGCCCTTAATGGACAGCCCTGGCTGAAAGGAGTGGCCATAAGCTTACTGAACCATAAAGGTTTTCCTCATTATCCCCACATGAGGACAACCAAAAGATTGTTCTTTCATCACCAGAAATGAAGCACACTTAAGATAGAGAACAGGAGCAGTGCTACTGTCCCTACTCCCATAGACCTGCACATAAACTGTATTGTGGCATTCTTTCTCCCTTGTGCTAGGTGAGGTGTAGCAATGGAGACAGGAGTGGAAAGGAACTGTGCTTTTGAGGGGGGGAAAGTATTGGTTTCTGGCTCTAGGAAGGGCAGATAAAGATATTTGAGTGTGCTCACTTTACTTTTCAGGTTGCTTTATACTATCATCTTGCCACATTCTTAAAAACACCCCAATGCCATGTTTCAGATCTATCCACCTATCTATCTATCTGTGGATACAGATATACAAGCTTTAGGTTTGCATGCTGCAGATCCAGCTGTTTTTACTGTGTTGTGCAGACGAAGCCCAACAAATAGTGCACTATAAGATTCAGGAGGGAACTGTCAGGAGATGAAGCTTAGGCATGACAGCATTTCATAGGATTTTAGCTGTGAAATCCAAGTTACTAGTGTTGAGTTTGTACAAAAACAGAGGGAAGGCTACCATAAGAGCAAATGTTCCTTGGAGAATACGTTTGATTCTCAGTTGTAAGCCTTTTGGGGAGATATGTAGTTGAGGAATTGTTATTGACAGAGACAATAAAGCAATTCCCAGTTCTCTGGACAAATACCTGAGATTCAATTCCACAGATTGAAAAATCTTGCTATTGCCTCTCAACTTAACTGAATTAATTGTTGTTCACAGTTTTAATGGATGAAAAAGAAATACCGGAGTAAAACCAAAACTCTCACTGCTTGCTTAATTGCACATTATGTCTTTATAGACAAGAAAATTTGAATCTCTTCAGGGTTCTAAGGCATGTACCAGTGTATGGTTAAAGAGAAGGAAATGTACTGGAGCCCTGAGCAAATGATGAACAAGTGAGTATCTCTCACAGATTTCTTTTCCACCTATCATTTCCTTCCTCCCACCCCATCCTGATCAGGGACTTGATTTAGGCAATAAATATATACATACAATTTGCATTTTTTTCCCCAAGAGTTTTAGTTTGCAACATTAACAGTGTTCTCTTCCATGGTAACATAATGGGAATTTCATAAGTGGGATTTAAAAATGGTATTTAGTTACAGATTTTTAAGGATACTCTGATGCCTAAGTGAACTCAAACATGATATTAAAATTTCACAGACAATTCTTTGCATCTGTGGGGCAGAAGGTACACTGCACTGAGGTGCTGTCCTCGAAGTCTATTATCTTAGAAAGGACATGACTGGAAGGGCTCCATGGCTCCAGATTACTGCTGAGTTCTGAACTCCTGCTCTAAGTACTTAGC
The DNA here is from genome assembly GCA_013401135.1 of Cettia cetti. NCBI lineage: Eukaryota > Metazoa > Chordata > Aves > Passeriformes > Sylviidae > Cettia > Cettia cetti. Next base: position 45,374 of record VZUI01066818.1, on the reverse strand, counting down.
CAGCACACCATCAGCTAATGCCCATTCTTACCTTAAATACCACATGCACTTTGTAGTAATGTAGTAATTTCTCAACATTTTTTTTCTCTGTTTCTATAAACTTTCTTGGCAATGTCTTGGTTGCAAAAGATTTACCAGAAGATTTGAGGTGATTGTCCTCATATTCCAGTGCATTGTAGTAGCTGGTCATTTGAGATCTAGGCATGAAATATAGTATCCATTCCCCAAACCCCAGTGCAGCCATTTGAACACTTCTAGCTTCACTGTGTCACCAGGACTCAATCACCTGAGAAAATGGGACTGCAGTGAAGCCTCTCCACTTTTATATACTGACTGCCCACATATAATGTATGGAAGTCAGAATGTGGAACAGAAGGAGAAGAGACAAGGAAGGAGGGGCTCAGAACAAGCTCCTGTTGTGACAGTGATGCCAGCATCTCCCACAAAGGGGAACTTGGGACAGCAGTTGCTTGGATCTGATTTCCAGGCTTCTACCTCTCAACCACCCCATAAAGGAGTTGCAGGGACTCTCATATCAAGAGGTTGTTTCTGATATCTTGGCACTTTGCCAGGCAGCCTTGGTAGAATATACACTTGTACCAAGTCTAGATGTACTCATTACTTGAAATACTACAAGCATGGCTTTACAGGAGCCAGGTAAGAGCAATGGGTGATAGGGAAGTTCAAAATAAGCATTCATAAATATTAGACAAAACAAAGAAGTAAATAAGACCTCTATTTAAGGAAAAATCTTTTTACTTGTGTTGTTGAAAAGCATGTGTTGAGATAAACAGGAACTGGTGAATGGATAGGATGAATTGTCCAAATTGATGAAAGGGTAGGACAGAAACAGGCTCACTTCCATCCAGGTGTCCCAGTAAGTTCACTTTGTTCCTCCAGGGCCATTTAACCCCACTCTCCTGGAGGGCATTTCCTGCTGTAGAAAGTGAGCTTCAGTGACTGGCAATGAGCCTGGATAGTTAATATTCTTGTGTTTTGCAAGACAGGTTGGATTTTTCTGACCATTAGATGGAGTCTGAGGGAGGGCAAAGGTTACTCCAACTACTTGGAAGCCATGAGTTGCTGCAGATACTTTATTTCTTCTGAAGAACTTTACATTTTTAAGTTTGGGTGGATTGTTTTTACTTGTGTTCCAATGAACAATAACTAAATAATCCTTGGTGATTAGTGGAGATGTTCAAACAGACTCAACTCTGGCTTTCATGAATTATTCAGGAGATGAGTTCAGCAAGAGTTCCAAATCCTGCTTTTTTCCTTTGTAGTTTGTGTCTTTTTACAGATTGGATGGTGAAGAATGCTTCCTGTGTGTTTCCCAGCCTTTTAAGAAACTTTTCTTCTTTACTATGAAATCTCTGCTTTTAATTTCTACCTCTTATCTGTCATTTCACAGCCATTTAATAGGTGCAGTATGCCCACCCTTCCTTCTAAAACAGTCAGCTTCCAAGGCGGGACAGCAGGCATGAAAGGTTCCCTGTCCTACCACTGCTGAAAGCTGAGGGCAAGTGAAAAGGATAGGCAGACTTGGGGTCAAAGTAGTCAGGAGCATAAGCACTGAAAATCCAATCTCTTTGTGAATTTTTTCAGCTGCTGAAGGCCTAGAGTAGGATTGTCTGAGTGTTCCATCTGTTTTGAATTGCACTTTTTCACAGTTTAGGAATGGTATTCCCCAATTTAGTACTCCCACTAAAAGGCCACAGATACAAGGCAAAAATGACAGTGATCACAGGTTGAGATCAGAACAATTTACTTTTCTTAGACAGCAATGAGATAACAAACCCAAAAATAACAGCAACAATATTAGTGGCAAAAGTATACAAAAGAATGACTCACGTGTGAAAATGCCCACCACAGACCCCGGATGGCTTTCCTGCTCCCACCATGCTTTTTTGGACTGTAAGCTGCACCCTTTTTCTTGGAAGCCAGAGAGTCCCTTACCCAGCCCTGACAATGATGTACATGGTCTAGAATAACTTCCTAGCCATGTTCACAAAACTCCAGACTCTGCCTTGGCATGGTTCCCTGTGAAAAATTGACTGTCCTGGATGGAACAAGGACAAATATCATAAGAGCTCCATGAATCATGGGCTTTCAGAGAAAAGCAGTTTCATGTGCAGTGTCCATGGTGGAAGGGAAATGCCATTATCTCTTTCTTCCCATCTGAGAGTAATCTAGAGTTATGACCAGTCACACTATCATAACCAGAATTATGTTCAGGTTTTGAGCATAAAAGCGAGATGTTGAAGATGGATATGTTTGTCGGTTAGATGAATTGGAAACTTTTTCTCAACATGAGTATATTTGGGAGGGTGGATCTAAGTATGAATATGAGCTCTTTTAAAGGAAAAGCTCTCTAAAGAAAACTCTTGAATCCTTAGCTTCTAGGAGTTCATCCCCTTCTTTAGGTAAAATGGGATTTTTATTTTTTGCCTAAGAAGTATACAGTGTTATGAGTATCCTTGATAACCTCTAATCAGTATGCTCTCTGTCTGTAGAAATCTTTTCAACAGTTCTTCCTACAATAAAGTAGCCTTTCTCTCTCCTTCCTTCCCTGCATTTTATTTTTTTAGAATGACTTAATAGCAGTATGTATGAATCAAAGTTTTTCAAAGAGGTGCCTAATTTAGGCGAAAGTGGCTCCCTCCAGAAGATGTAGCATTATTTGAAAACCAGTTTTATATACTATAGTGTAGGTTCCCATGTCAATATCTTAAACAAGCTCTTCCTATCCTTTTCTTCCCAAGGATGGCCAAATAGCCATGAGGTCAAGTGAGCTTCCTGCTGTGCCCCGACCTATGTTGATGGCCATTGGGGAAAGATCTACCTTGCTGAGTGCTTTTGGAAAGTGAAACCTGGAATAATATGTAAACCAGCAAATTACCAAGGTGCTGTGGATTCCACAGTCTTCAAAATACATAGATATAGGATCATAAATTTTCCTACTCAGTAATCAATCAATTCCAGATTGAATTTCAGGCAGTTTTTGCCTTGCAGAAAATAAGATGGAAAATGGAAGTAAATGACCCTTCCTCTGAGTCCAGTTCTGGACCAGCTAAAATGCTGGAGGCTCTGTATTTGCCAAGGCAATCTGTATCAGTGACTTGGCTAACTTGGGTTTCATAGGTTAGCTAGGAAATGGTGTTACTCCACCTCCTCATCTGGATACCCTTAGTGGGTCACCCACACCCTTTCTCACCTACTTGGAAACTGCTGTCTAAAAGGAATATGATGCCTGTGACAGCAGAGGTGGAGAAGTACAGAAAAAAACACCAATATTTGGAATGTGGCATTTGGTATCTTCCTGGAGATGTAGCTGATAGTGTAAAGGAATAAAGATTATATGAATGGAATTCTCTATTTTTCTGGGGTTTGTGTTGGATTTTTTTTTTTTTTTTGGTGTTTTTGTTTCTTTTCGTCTTTCCTGGCCTGCCTGTGAAGCTCTGCCCATTCTGCAGAGCCCACTCTGCATGTGTTTTGAGCAGAAATGAAAGTGAATGAAAGCAAGTCATGACATTATGTATTTACAACGTCACTGTTAAATGCCAGGCAAACACACAACAGAGCGAGTGCCTTGTAGGCAGATGCATTCACTTGAACTGCATCTTCCTGTCACCACAGCTATCAGAGCTTTGTGATATGGAAATGTGAGGAAAAGAGCCAAAAAAACCCGGATCTTAGGGATTCACTAGAGTGATTTAAATGTTGATAGAGACAGAACTGGTTTTGTGTTTATATGAAGTCCCAAGTGTAAACAGAGATGTGACTCAATTCTACCATATTCCTCGCATGAATAACATTTGTCTCTTTGTTAATAAGTCTGACATTAAATTGTGTGCTCTTTCTTTCTTTCTCTCTTTATTCTTCGGAACTAATAATACAGCCCCTAGAAGTTCATTAATGCTGGCATGTTTCTTGCTTCACTTTTGTAATGCATGAGAACACAAGCTTTAAATAAAATCTTTGTGAAGCACTTGCACTTGTCTGAAGATAAAAAGCATGTTCCTACATTTGCATTACAAAGAAGCCCATATAAGCATCTTCTTTTTCTGGCACAGTCTTTCCTCTGGGCTTGTATCTGATGGAAAAAGCCATTTCCAGCTAATCATTGTGAAAGCCTGTCATTTGTGTCTGTAATGAGGGGAAAGAGTTTTTACTGTTGATTTTCAGTGGGCATTAGGCAGCGGTATTTGTTGCAATTCTATGACAGAGTGCAATACACAGAAACAGTACTAGGACCTCTAAACTCTCTGTGCACAGAGAATTTCTGTTCCAATGGGTGACAATGAATAAATCAGGATTCCTAAGAGGAGAAAGACAGGTCTCAAAAAGGGGTGGATTTTGCATAACATGTTTCTAATGCCAAAGTTTGTTTCCAACCATGTTAGTAGAAAATTTGGATCGTCTTCCTTATGATGGGGAAGTGACTTCGGGTCACGGAGGGGTAACTGGTGCCCTGGAGGTGATGCTGGGTAGCCTGATGTAGGCGATGCTGCCTGAGCAGGGGGGCCAGACAAGATAAGCTCCAGAAATCCCTTCCAACCTCAGGTGTTCTGTGAAACATGTCAGAGTTGTCTGGAACAATTCATGCTCCTGACAGCAGGCATTTAGTGACATTTCAAACTCTGTGTTAACAAGTCTGGCATCCAGCTGTTCATTTCTTAAAAGCAGAACTTTTTCCTTTGATCCTGGGTCAAATCTGTCTGTCAACAAATTAATACTTTTATAGTCTAAAATTGGACTGTAATATCTCCTAAATATCAGGAAACAGACAGCAGTCATGCAAGTACACACATCAGTGTCACACCAAACCTCTGAGAACAACCTCTGTTAGAGGTCGGTGTCTATAGCCTTGGGAAGAATTAAGACTTGCAAAGTGAGTCTAGTCCTTCACAGAAGAACTATTATGATGAGAAGGATCTTGACTTGCAGCCTTTGGAAAGGGACAGATGAGGAGACTATGAATTTGGGTGAGAGGGGTGAGAAAATCATCCTAGATCTTACCTGTCCAGTACAGCATAATGTACGCTCTGATGTACATGAATAGCATCCACCTGGCATATCCTAAATTGGAGATAACCCTTGGAACAGTGAAGCCACCTTCAGCAGCTTGTACTTTTAAAGGCACTGCCAAGAGGATCAGCTGTGCTTTGAGATATGTGATTTTCAGGATTAAGAGAGATTTTGATCACCACAGAACAGAGGAACACAGCTTAGCTGGGAGAAAGGCTGTCAAGGTCATAGCATTTCCCAAGATTGTAGCACAATCCGGCTGTGTTTGTTTTAGATCATTCAATTTACCAAAACAACAGTCACTTAATTTAGTCCTCCTGGCTGCAGAAAACCCTGCAGTGCACAGAGGCTGCAACCAGCAGCAGTAATAAAGCTCCCTGAATACATCATTCAAGGTGTGCAGCCAGCTAGCTCTTGAAAGGTGCCCATGTGTAGTATCATGGCACAGCTCATGCTTTTCATATTTAATCATTTCATGACTAATTAAAATGGCCATTACTACAGTGTGAAGGGAAAAGATGATTATTAAAGGCTAATGTCATTTCTGCTTATACCGTGCCTTGAATTGCTCCAGTTTTTCCAGGTATTTAATTATACTGATAAGTAACAATTCAATTACATTTAATAATGTATATGTAACTGTGCTTATTTGTCCCTCTGTGAGGCCAGGAACTGTCTACAACAATGAGACAGAGAGAGACAGATGTATTAAATCCACTGTGGTTTTTCTGTTTTGCATGCACATCTGCTTTCTCCTTCTCTCATGCTGGGTCAGCCTGGAGGTGAAGCTCCAGGACAAATGGACATGATGAAAAGCCCATTTGTGAGTCAAAAATACCGTTTAAGTGTTGTGACAGCCTTTCTTAGGGATTGGGAAAATTCCTTTGATATATTTTCCCCAACTCTATCAACTATAGAGTGAATTTCAGTCAGGATTTCAAGACACTTGAATCTTATGAAAACTTAAGGAATCAAAGATAAACCAGGTGACTGTTGTACTTTTTCTTTCTTGACAAGATTAACTGTTACTGAACTGACACAAGTTAAAATGTCATGAGTGAATGCACTCTTTGTTCTCTGTTCTCTCTGGCTTCGGACTGCACTCTGTGCTTGGTGAGGTCTGAACCAAAACACCTAGTTGATTGGCAGCTGATCACTCTTAGGCATAGCTGAGGTCTAGATTAAAGGTGAAATTTGTGTTAGTCATTAGCCCAGATTCAAGTATTTCTTCTCGTAATGCAGCCAGGAGACAGATGGCAGACACAAAAAACTGTTTTCAGCACCACCTTGCTCCTAAATCCTGAAGCAATGTCATGGGATCTGTGCTGTAAAAACGACCCAGGTTCAGTCTCCTGACAAGAGAGGAGATATGCTATGTGGAACTCTGATACCTGACCTGGAGGTACTTTGAGAATTTTGCAGACCATAGTGAAACACAGACCTCATAATATCAACTTCCAACTATGTGGGAAGAATGGCAGGCTCTAACCTACATGACCCAAAATTTCACAGCCGGACACGGGTACTCTACAGTGCAAACACTAAAAGCATATTAAAACTTGAACTGGGCAACATAAAAAAAGCCATGCTGGTATGTGTGCACATGCTCAAGATGTATTTTTTTTTTGAGTGTGGAATCAGGACTACACAGGAGGGTCCCAGAGATCTCATATTACTACAACTGTGAGCAGTACTGGGAGTGGAAAATTGTTTTGGACACATAATAACAAACATTACACCACAGCTGGCCAAAGAACAGTTAACAAGGTTTTGATGGAATATTTTTGCTAATAATTTGTGCCTAGAAGAGTGAATATGTATTAGTAGAGATCATAGGTTGTTATTTTCTCTAGTTTTGTGTGTTATAAGGATTCTGTAGAGTATATGAAGTAAAGAATTGAGACACCTATAAGACCTTAGCAGAAGTCAGTAGATGATGGAAATACCTTAGTGATTTACACAGAACTATGAATCAAATTGTATTGCATGAAGCCACTTTCCATGAAGGAAGCTCCTCTTTTTAGGACAAATTTGTACTGAAAGAAGATTTGGAGAGCAAAGGTGGTTTACATACAGTGGAATTAGACATACAGCAGACTCCAGGCAAAGCCTTGGGAAAGTTTATGGAGGATGATTGAAGTTCCAAAAGATTGGAAATGGGCAGAAATAGATCCTTCTTTAAAAAGATTGGGAGTGACTGGGGTGTTTTATTGCCTGGAGAAATACCTGAACATCAATCTATTGGCAAACCTTTAAGGGGTGAGAAATATCCAGCAAGTCTTTGTCATGAGAAAGTCATATAAAACTACCTTGTGTGACAGATAACAGGGCTTTTACAGAGAAGTAGATACTGTATATCTGCAGGTTATTGACACTGTCTTCAACAACAGTCACATAAACAAGGCAGGAGAAAATAGCTGCACAAGTGGGAATAATAATTATGGGTCACAAGTAAACTGAAGAGATACTATCAAGTGGTATCCCCTGTGTTTTTTTATGTCTGATATTATCCAGTGTTTTCATGAATTGATAGGACAATGAAAAAGACAACACCGTTGCCTCACATTTAACTTCTGTCTAGAGATGGACATGGTGGAAATGCACTGAAAGATGGATTTAAAACTAAGAAAAAATGTGATAATTTGCATTAATGAGTTAAAATAAATAGGGTACTGCTTAATAAGCACAAGAAAGAGGTAATATGCTTCAGTAAGAATTCCCAGCTACACAGAAGTGGACTGAGGAATAACTGGCATTGAGGCAAGGGGAATGGCAAATTGAAAGTAATCCAGCACAGTTTACTGAGGTGAAAGTAGCATATTCAATATGAGGATGTATAATCATAAATGTCATGTACAAAATGTTCAAAGAAATTGTACCAATGCCCTCAATTCTAATCTGGACTACACTGTGTTCACTTTTATCCATAATGTTTTAGGGGAGATGTGGATTGCCTGAAGAAGATCTAGAAGGAAATAAGAGAGTCAGGATCTTGGAGGAGAGGTTGTAAACATTGAATTAGGAACAGAATAGCTCAGCATCTCCCTGGGATCATATTTGTATTTTCATCCTAATTTGGGAAAGTAGAAGACTTCTTGACTGGCTTCTGTATTTTCTATCATCCTACATCTGTGACATTGATTTTATGCAGGATTTACAGAGTTGGATGCAACCATTTATCTGTGCCTGTGTGTCTCTTGTGACATGGGAGAATCTTCATACTACTACAAAAAATTTGTCAGTGACACATTTTATAATCTCATTTATTTTATGTTTCTTACAGCAACACAAACAACTATAGGAACAAATAAGAAAGAAGGTAGGAAATTTCTTCTGAGAATGCTAAAGTTCATACAACAAAAAGCAGTAAAGTTTTGTTTTGACTGACATGTTATGATGAAAATATTCTTTCATCAAAAATGACCAATCTTGTTTTGCATTGGCAGTTAGAGGATGGAGTGAACCTTAACAGTAAAGGTATTCCATGACTGTAGACCATAATTAAGAAGAAAATTACAAAAACCCTGCAAGCCAAATTACAGGAGACAGATTGATTACAGTTTCCTTTCCAGGGGATTATAATTTTTTGATTCCTACTGAGAGAGCTGAGGAATCATGAAGGTCTAGCTGTGTTGAATTCTTTTAGTTGACTGAGTTGAAAAAAGGTTAAGAATACAGACCATGTGACAATTTTGAAATAATTTTGTTATGAGGTTGCCCTTCCTGGAGTTATTCCAGGGAGCCCTGTGGCTTTTCATGATCAGCAGAGAGAGGAGAGGAAGATCTCCAGGCAGAACTAGAGTGAGCAGATGCCCTCCCTCTGGTGTTTAATTTAATTAATTGATGTTTATTGAAATAAAGCCAATTAACCTGGCTTATCTCTTTATCAATCATGCTTCTGCTTCCATTATTCAGTTGGAGAAATGGCATAATATATTTTATGGCAGACAGCAGGAGCAATTAAACTCAACCTGTGCTGCTTTGCCTGCAGCAGGCTTTTCAAGGGAAGAGGAAAAACAGATGTTGTGATGTAGGATAAAACCATCAGGCTTTTTACTTTAACTGTTTTCTGCCTCCAAATCCCTGTAACTCTTTTTCATTCAAGAATGAGGCATAGCGAGGACATCATACAGTTAACACTTGCTTAGGGTCACAGTGAGATAACTCTGATTTGTGGAGTCTTTGGTCTCAGACACCTCGTGGATAGAAGAAAGCAGACAAAATCCAGTGACAGGGGCTGTCAAAGATGATGTATTCTGAAATCAGCTGCACTACACTTCAAATAAGTGATTGGTCATGTACATCATAAATAATTGCAAAAGAAGTCCACACTGCTGATCATGGAACCTGGCATAAGATATTCCACTTTTATTTTCCATTACTTATATCCTACAGATTTTTTTTTTTTCCTGTGCTTCATTTAGACACTTTGATGAATGTAGATATGGTGAAAATTTCCACTATATAGAAAGACAATCAGGATTATTTAAATCTAGTTTCACCTTAGTTCAACATTGTTGTGGGTATTTATGTGCCTTATGCTCCTCTTCATGTGTACTTGGATGAAAAATCTTTAGGTTTGGTTTGTGCCCCGGGTTTTCACTCTTCATCATGGTTTAACCCCAGCTATCAAATGAGTACCACTCCCCTTCCTCACCATACTGGGAAGGAGAATCAGAAAGAAAAGACCTCATGGGCTGAGATGAGAGTGACTTAATAATTGAAAATAATAAAAATAATAGTGGTAATAACAATAACAAAAAATAACAATGACATTGACAATAACAATTGCAATAATGTGAGAGAGAGTAACAAAATCCAAGAGAACCAAGTGATGGAGAGTGCAATTTCTCACCACCCAGTGATGGATACCCAGCCCATACCCAAACCATGATCAGCTCTACTCTTAGTAACTTCCTCAGTTACTGGGCATGGCATTTTATGGTATGGAATATCCCTTGGCCATTGTATGATCTTGTGATGTCTATGAAGGAGAGGTGGGAAGAGGGACACACCACTTTCTTTCCTTTACTTAAAGCAATTGTAACTCTCCTGGGATGAAACTTTCTGTATTTGTGGATTTAGGACACGGTTTAGTGACTTTGCACTCATTGGTCCTGGTAGCAGCTACTTGCTCTGGGAACTTCAGTGCATGATTGTTTTTGTGATTCATGATAATCCCAAAATGCGCTCAAAAATTGCATGACAATACTTTTACCTAGAGAGTAACCATGGACTAACATTGAAACAACCACTAAAACTTGCTGAAAAAATTTGCTTTCTGGTCACAAATCTTGTACATGGATATCTGTGCCTCTCCAGAATGTTCATTTGGCAAAATTTGAACTTCTTCACAAAAGGAAAGGTTTGTTTTTTTTTTTTTACTTATAGGTAATTCAATCTTTTCATTTTGATTCATTAAGATGTTTCTGAATTACTCAACTGTTTTGCACTTGTTCTGAAAGGGCACCTTGAACTTTTTGAGAAAGAATACTAAGAATAATAAGAAAGCAAGAAAAAACAACAAGACCAAATAGCTTCTGTCTGTTAATGCCATTTGAGATGATTTAAGATTGTTTTTCATCATATCACCAACATTCAGTGTTTTTGTTTTCATTCTCATGCTAATTTTCATTTAAAAAAAGAAAAATATTGAGGTTTTATGTGTTTTATTTTTTTTTAATTTATCATTGCTAGGAATGTATTAAGGAGTAACCCACAATTTATATGATTTCCATAAAGCAGTCACTGTACACAGATTAAAACCATAAATCAGCAAGTACCTTTTGCAAAAATTCATTGCTAGCATATCAAATATGTCAGTTAAATTAAAGCTTCTAGGTCTAGCTTCTTGATCTTCTAGATTTCCTGTGTAAAACTGTTGAGGGATTTAAAATATGGCTATAATTTTCTGCAGTTTCTCTTATTAGTTATGGAAGCTTTGTTTGAAATGACCATTTTGAAACTTTCCTAGGATGCTTTGTTTAAAGTTTTTAAAGAAATATCTGTAAGGGCAAAAATTATATGACTGAATAGCACAGGCCCCATGAAAGGCTCAGAATTTCCTTTGTAGTGTCTGGCATAAGTAAGTATATTTTCCACTTTGAGCAAATAGTCAGGTCTGGTTAAATTTGAAAGTAGAAATCTGCAGACAATTCAGTATACCTAGTGAGTTGTAAGATTTTTAACCTTATACACATCTAGTAGGTGTCCACTATGTAGACATGATACATTAGGCTTTTTAATCAGTTGAGATCCAGAAACACAAGAAATAAAACAGTGATGGCTTTTGTTTTACTGGTAGTTTATTCTTTTTATGCTCTAACCCAAGCATCTGAGACAAACATTAAGTAATTGCTAATACTGGTATGGTCTGGTTCCCCCAAAAGGGGGGAGATCACCCTACAGAAATCATCACAGAAATAACAGCTTAGAATGAGACATTTAGAAACTGGTATGTGATAGAAACCCCCTAAAATGCCACAACATGTATAGTAAGCATATTTTTAGAAAGATAAAACTGTTCAAAGTTCACATTTGCCTTATCTTCATCATCCATTCCTTTAAGCCTATGGAGATCATAAGTGGGGATAAATCCACTTTCTGTGCATCTCTCTAATGGAATCTATGACACAGGTACACTCAAGAGCGTTGTTAAGCCTGAGGAGGAGGAGGTTTTGGCTCAGACAGAGCTATAGTTAGGCTGTCTTAGATCTACTTCACATGTGTGGCAATTCTCTTATTAGGAAAGTCGTGCAAGCCCAAACACTCAAAACACTGTTGCTTCTTGGGAGAATCAGTGAGAACACAATGCAAAAGGGTCTCAGCCTTTCTCCTTCTCAGTAGGACTGGCTTTTCTTCAAGGTGCTTTGGGGAAGCCTCTGAAGTATTTGAGAAATGTGCACAGCATACCTCAAAGAAGTCTGTGATAGTTAATGCCATCACCCATGGGCATCTTCACAAAAGTCAACAATTCATGTCCAGAAGGTGTTTTGTCTGTTTTGGTCCGGGTATGAGTCTTAGACAAAGTAAAAATGGTGTATTAGTGCTGGGTTGTTGTGGGTTTTTGGTTGTTTTGTTTGGTTGTTTGGTTGGTTTTTTGTTTGTTTTTTCTATTGGTTTGGAGGAGGGATTCTGTGAAAAATCAACAAATTAACAAATCAGTGAATTTCAGAGGCTTCAGGGGCTTCAAACTTATATAGGCTTATATAAAATCCTCCCTTTGGTAGGCTGCAGCTTATGGTTTGGACACAACAACGGGACAAGCTGCTGTGTGACTCCTGTAGCACAAGTTTTTGAGATCATTTATTGATGCTTACTAATACATCTTGCTAAGCATGAGGAAAACTGTATTTCACCTATTTTATTAGGCAGAGCTGTGTTTCAGTTATAGGAATGTTATCATAACTTTCATAAAAATGCAAAGAAAGTATTTCAAGTTTTTCACTACAAGTTCCTGGGAGAATGTGATGATACATTTGTCTTCAGAAAGATAAAAATCAAATGAACATGTACAGGCACCCAGTAAAGGGAACATTTTGTGACTGCATCTTGTTTTTTGATACATTTCATACAAGGGAAAAAGACATACAAAGCCACAAATCTACCCTGAAGAGATTTGAAATATAAACTGCATAAAAAGTGATTTCACAGATTTCAGAAATTGCAGCAAGAGATTAGCAGTGCACAGTACAATGGAATGATTATATGTCTCACAAAAGAGGGAAGTGAACGCATCTGATAGACAGAATGGTAGAATGCGGGAGCTGAAGTATTGAATAGAGAACCTGTACCATCCCCCAGCCTGACACAATTGTGAGATTATCCTCTGTGTGGAGGTGTTTTATCTTAAATCCACTTGGTGAGGATGGGGTTTCAACATCCACCATTAGAAAATCACTGTATTTTTCCACTGGCAAAATATAAAGATTCTCTTTGCATTTCTCTCATTAATATCACCTTCAGAAACCTATGGCTTTTTCTTATTGGTAGTTATATCTCTGTCTCTCTTAAACTTTTGTTGTTCTCATTTCCTTCCCATCCTGTTCTCCATTCTTTAAATCAAGTGTTACATGTTTAAAATAGTGCTTTGGTTACTTTCTTTTTTAATATTGACTTGCTGATAGATTGTGGTCTCATTGCAGTCAGTGCTAAGGTTCCAGCTGATTCTGAAAGTGGAACTGAGCCTTTTAAATGACTTATAATCAAATTGATTTAAAGACCAATTTTCAGCAGTCTAAGGTCCCTAGCAGAACCATATTTTCATGAAGTGAAAGCACAGTACAGCACAGTGCTGTACTTTTCTGAGATTTTAATATTAATTGTAACGCTACAAATTACCGGACCTTGTGCGTTTTGTAGGATAGGACCATCCCAGAACCACATTAATGGTATCTGATTTATTTCAATAGAATACCTGAAAAGTCTGGCTGCTGGTCATATAGATATGTAAACTTGCCTTTTGTTCTTGGTGAATTGAAAATGTGGCTGAGAGAAAAATATTAGGAAACTATTAAAATATTAATATGTCAGCATGAAGATATTGTCAGAGTGTGAACACACACACATATTTACAGCACTGACAGCATATAATATACATGATGTAGAAGATTACCAGAACTTTATTCTTTGATATCTTAGTTAAGATCAAGATTGGTCATTTAATTTCTGAGTATCTTCTTAACTTGATTTTTCTTGCTCTGTCATGTCTCCAAGGCTGAAGTAAAGCAAAAGAAAATGGCCAAAGAAATACCTGGTATTTTTAAGTTCATTTTTTTCTTTAGTTATCATTAAAATAACAGCTCTTATAAAAAGAGTAGCTTTTAAAATCCTTATAGTTCTTGAAGAAAAAGCTTTCTGCTAGCCACTTGAGTATTTCTCAAAGAGGTTTGTACAGAAGCAGGCGCCTGTCACTAGTTTTAGAATGAATGTCCACAGGTATCAGATTTAGCACAGAAGCAATCAAAGCAGAGTGCAACAGGGCAATGAACCCAGAGGGAAAATGAGGTGAGATTATCACTTCTCTTGCCTCCACATTATCATCTCAATCAGGATTGCACAGAAAGCTCATGCAGACTTGCTATACAATATTGGTTTCCTTTCCAGGTGTGAGTAACCTTGGATGTTATCCCTTGGAGATAAGTGTGGTAGATCAACTGTCAGAAAGTCCTCAGAATAGAAAAATTCCCAGATCACCAAATCTGGCCTTCAATGCTTATTGGTAGCTTTGTTATCTACCCTTTCCACAACATGATTTAACTGCTTCTTAAAATGATTAGTTTTTTCCCTATTCTTGCTATGGAAAGGCTGTTTCAGAATTTTGCTGGACACCTAATTTTTGGCTTAGCCAATTTATATGAAGTTTTTGTGCTTTAGCTTAAAAAGTTAACTTGTTACTTTAACAGAAATAGCTTCTCTCCTTCATGAATATTTACTTTGTGTATTTTCAGCATTTCTCAAACTCTCAAACAGAGGAAACTGAGGCTAGGAGATGCTGTGACATTCAATTCACCCTCATGTTTAGTGAAGCTAAAGGAGCTAAGCACATCTTGTCAGTCTCAATTTGTCCTAGCAGCTCTTTTCAGACTGGCCTTTAATTTCAGCTTCCTTGGATATACTCCAAAGACTGTCTCTGTGTTTCCCATGCCCACACTGCGATGACGTCTTGCAGTCCCATCATGACTGACTAACACATCCACTTCTCCATCTTTTCCTTTATGCTCACTGACACCTTGTTTACAGCAGAAGCTCTGTTACTCTGAGGGTGTGGCATGCAGTGAGGGCTGTTTCACCTTCTACATGAAGCCACCAGTTCACCTAACTCCCCCTGTTTCTCACCTCCTCTGTGATTGCAGTGCCTTTCTAACACAGCCCAGTAAGGGTGGCTCAACACAGGGGCTAGGGACAAAGACTGCCAAGATCTGGGCTCAGCTTTACTACTATTTCAATGACTGTTTTCAGGCAGAAGGGTGCTGGCCTACTGTAAATCACATTAATTTACTACTCTTTCTAAAGTAGAATTAGAAATTTTCTGACAATTGACGTCAACTTCTTAAACCTGAATTGTTGATGAAGAAACATCAACTGGATCATGAAAGTGTTATTTTCTTCAACTAGGTGTAAGGATAACTGTAATTACTGCAACAGTTTTGGCACAGGAAGCTCAAGAGGCAGATAGTATCAAAAACGCTGTGTAAGAAACTAGACAGATTCATGGACCCTGTATTCATAAACAAGATACTAAATATTACTCTTAGTAAAACCAATGTGGGTACTGGGAACACAAAGAGAATGGATTAAATTAAAAGCTCAAGCTCCCTTGCTCTCTGAGAGAGTATTAGCTAGATGCAGCAGTGGTCTGATCAAGAAGAGTTCTTATACTCTCAGAATGACTTGCAAAACTACACATTAATAAGAACTGTCAATACAGTTATTCTTAGATAAATGTTAACAGTTGTCTGTCATCCCATTTTTTCAGTAAAGAACCAAGATTACAAGAATACAAATTTTCCATACTAAAATGATGAAAACTAGAAATGGGGATGAGACATATTGAATGTAGGGACATGGATATGTATGGCTAACATATGGAAAGTTGCATGTGGAAAGAGAAATGTGTACAAAATCTCATGTTGAGTACACTGACCTGTGAGGAGTTTTTGGCTTTTGGTTTGTTGTTTGGGGTTTTTTTAATTGCTTGTCCTCCTACAGATTTTTCAGTGGCAATTTGTCACCATCTCTGTGACCAAGACATAGACTTTTCTATCTTGAATTGCAACTCTAGTTACAGATGGAAATCTGGTTTTTAGGAGCTGCCAAAAACTTTATGTTTCTGAAGATAATGAGTCAGTCATCCTCCTTGGAAGCAATATGCTTATGCAAAACTCTATTAGTGTTTTTATTATCCATAAAATTGCCTGTTCCTGCATAATTCAGCAATATTTGACCAGATGACCTCCAGCAGCCAAGGTAGCTCTGATGCAGCTGTTATAACTCTGCTCCATCATACAGATCAAAAGATGCTCTAGCTTAATTCACATCTTCCTTTTCTATTATTTAATACTGTATTGCCTTTCCCCTGATGCAGTTAACCTTTCATCTCCAAAAGTTAGAGAAGACTTCTGGTTCCAGCTAAGTGCACAAGTCTACTTTGACCATGTATTTTTAAATATAGATATATAAAAATATTCTGAAAACTAAGGCAAGAAATACTAAAAGTAATTTCACTTATTATGAGGAATGAGTTGAGATGTTATGGCTGGGAAATTGTAGTGGGCACCTGCAGACACTTAATAACATCAAAACCATCAGTTCTAGTACCAAGAGAAACAGTTATGGGCAATGGATTTAAGTAAATGGTTTACAAAGAAGTACTTAATTTAAAGTAAAGCAAAACAATTGTGAGTTAAACATTGATCATGACAAGACACTAATTAAGATGTACTAATGATATGAAACTTAATTCTCATGCAATTTATGCACAATTGGTCCTGAACAAATATTTAATTACATTCCCTTTAATACCCTAAAACAATCTTTCCCCCTCTCACACGCTTTCTCTATTTCTAGTTGTTAGGTAGGAATATGTAAGCTCTTAATTGGCACAGAGTAAGAATGACAGGTATTAAGGGAATTGAATGTAGTTATATTTTTAGTTCTTAAAAGTTAGAAGGGAAATGCTTTACAAGTGGATGACTTGAGAAGTGTGTAGTGTTTTTACAGACTAATTGTATTAATTAATTGAATTAATTAGCAGATATTTTCAAAGAGCTTTTCAGACAGAGATTGCAATGTAAGCACTATGTTGATATTATTACTGAGTGTGGCAGACTCTTCACTTCAGAAGCTGGGCTGGCAAAACCTTCAGCAGGAGTGGTAATGATTCAAGAGAAACTCAGAGAGAAATGTAACTTTCTTATTCCAAGTCCCATTTCTAAAGTAAAACAAATATAAATTATTGTCTCTGTGTTTTTATGTGTGAAATCCAGTAACCTAATAGAGGTGAGAATGTCACAGCTCCACATTCCCCAGTTCTACATGGATTCCCAGTAGGCACACACAGAGAAACACACATACAGAACATATATATAGACAACTGGACACACAGATCAGCACAGATGGGCTAATCAGTCCTGACACAAGCATAAACAGCCTCAGCAGTCTCATCTTTCCTCCTGCCTGGCTGATCAGCAGGAAGGTCCATGAGTAGGAGATATATTTATTTATACATGTGAATATTTGTACCATACGTGTCTGTCCAGCATCTGGCCTTAGGCAGTACCTGCCCCCTGGATCCCAGCCTCCCCAAATCCCTAGACATAGGAACCCTGGAGGTCGAGAGCCCCTCTGCAGCTGCTGGCAAAGCCCCATTGCTCACAGAAACACGCACAGATACATGTGTACATACAGAGGGGTCACCCATGGCCCCTCTGGTAGCCAGCTCCTTGCATGGGTTTCTCCTCAGAAACACAACCACATCTGATCCCCATGCCACTCCACCAGCAAGCCTGGCTCAATATTTACTAAAGCTCACATACTCAGTCATGCATTTGTACTTCCTTACACATTTGTACTTCCTCCAGTTGCTTGCACCACTGACACCTGGGCCTCTGAACCTGGATCAGCCCCAGCTGTTGGCCCTCAGACTCCCCGGTATGCACATATAATAGAAAGATCCCTAGGGAATTCAGTAACATAAAGCAGACTCTGCTGAGCACTGTGCACAGTCATAACAGTGAACTGAACAGCAATCTGTATATCAGCAATCAGTGCCTTTCATTCACTTTTTCCTGTTTTCCCATGTGTGTTCCCAAATCACATAGATTCATCCCTTCCTCACCTTTGGTTCTTTATCCTAAGCATCACATAATAAGTCTTTTGGAGTACTATAATGCTTTTCCCCTGCATCTCATAATGTGTCCCATACTTTTAAGCAGTGATCCCCACAATCTGAAGGCTGATCCAGTGAGATGAGAGAGCACCCATTAACTCATATGGATGGGTGTCACCCCTGGACCACAGCGGAGTAGAGTCTGAGACCACCCTGACAAGGGTCTGAACAGGGGCCTTTGCCTCTGATTGTGTAATCTGGGTTCCCTAGAAAAGCCTGCAAACTACTAAAAGTGATAAAATTCTTGTGGTTTATAAAAAACCATTTTTTATTAATAGTGGAGAATATTTTTAATCCAGGGGTTTGTGAAGTCTTCAGACGAACTTTCCAAAGGACATCCAAATTATTAATCTATATGCAGTGTGCCTGAACTCAGCTGGGCATTCTGCATCCAAGTGATTTTTCTTTCATGTTTTTTTATGTGTCAGTGTTAATGCATAAAGAACCCAAACTATGCATTTGGGTTACAAAACTTTTTCACTTTCCAAGGTCAGCAGATTGTTTGGATTTCTTAGATGTATCTACCACATCCTTACACTTCAGCTCGGTTGTTGAAGTCTCAGTTCATTTATTGCCAAAACCTGCTATAAAATTTGTAACCCAAGAGAGAAGATTGAGAAGTGCAGGCAGTCCTTACTTGAACACATGCACCTCTTGGTCACTCAGTTGTACATAATAAAGAACACAGAGCCACAGAAATAGAAATGTCCTTCAGGAGAAGACTAAAAATTGAGCTTCATGTTAGAGACATTTAGGCTGACCTTTAGGAATGAGGCATGCACGTGTAATGGGACCCACTGCACAAACATGAATTGCAGTCTTGGATAATACAGATATGTAACAATTTTATACAGTGAAAACAAAAATTTTCTTTTTTTAATTAATAGATTTTTTCCTCTTTCACTATTAGTGTAAAAGTAATTCTCAGATAAATTGAACAACATTTTTTCATATATTTATATATATGCATACATATATATGCATATATGGATAAACAGAGAGGAATTCATGTTTTCATTTTTTCCAAAAGCTTTGATCTATAACTATGACTTAAACAAAACAAAACAACCCCCCCCCCCCCCCCCCACCCCCCCCAAAAAAAAAAAAAAAAAACTAAAGAGAAAGGAGGAAAAAATCTCATTTTCATGTGGGAGGAAGGGTTTGCATGTGGAAAAGCAAATCAGAAAGGGCAGCAGAGGCAGCAGACTTTGGGATTCTGCTTATCCCTGCAGGGGAATTCAAACAGGTGGTTTGGAAACTCAGATAATTTTTTTTCCCCTCTGAGACAGTGTTTCAAGTTGTTAGTACTTTTATTCCTATGTAGACTCAAGTTTTGCCCATTTATCCCTGAAGCAATAATTATATAGGTTGGTCCTATAATTTTAATATTCCACCTGTCTTGAAGGAGCTCAGTGGAGGCCTTGGAGTGGACTTAATATTATTCAAAAGAATAAATCCTGCAGTGAAACAAATACCCTAAGGAAATAATTTCAACAGAATTTTTGAAGGTCTAAGTGTCCTGCAGATAGCTTTGAAAATCTCCATCCCATCATCTTAATTTTAGACAGACAGCAGTCCTTGTAACACACATGCTTTTCAGGGACAATAGGAGACTTGTATCTGGTAAAAAGCTAATAGTGGGATTTTTGTTATCATATTAGTTATTTTGCAAAACAATTACATTTGAGAAAGTAAAGCATTTAATCAAATTTCAATGAAATATTGAATCTGGATTTTTGCATCTCAGTTTCTGAATATGATGCATTTGAACAAGGGAAATAGAAAAGTTGTTTGGTTTTAACTTCAGCTCAAGACAGAGCTCACGAGTGGTGCAAGAAGAAAACCCTTCTGTGGCTTTCTCCTTTAGTGTCCTGCCAGGAAGTTACAAGGTCCTTTTGTCTGTAAAAAGGCTGGTCATCAAAATGTGTAATTTGGACCTCTGCTCCAGGACGTGCCCAGAATATGATGGCTATGTGTGCCCACAAAAGGTGGGAGTAGGGGAAAGAGTGTGGGAGAAGAAAGTTGCTTCCATTGACAACAAGGGGGAAAAAAAGAGACATGGAAATGATGTTTAACAAGAACAAAATCAAAAACCAGATTTTTCATTCAGACCCTGGGGATAGGATTAATCTGGACAAATGCTAACATTTGCAACATACATATCTATAGCTGAGCTGGATGTTGTAATTATCTTCACTGTCACTTGTGTCCAGTGACTGAGGAGACTGTAGGGAAACTGTCTTCAGTGCAGCCATCTGTATTGCAGGTGTTGAACATTACATGAGTTGAATGCTGTTGCAATTTAAGTCTCTTTTCACAAAACTCAGCTGCCTGGCGTCAGGGCAGAAGTAGGGCACAAATAATCTCAAAACAACAAAGTACAAAATAAAGCCCAGAGAATAAGTGGGGCCATCTAGAGAGGCATAAGAGGGCCACAGACTGAGGATGATTACAGATAGGTTTTTAATGAACAGAAAGGAGATCTACTTGCGTTCTCTGTTTAGCTTCAGGACTTTGCTGAATTGTGTTCACTTTTGCTTCTCTTGCTCTTTATGTGGAGAGCTTTATTAAGCTTCCTGACAGCCAGGCACACAAACTGACTAAATAGAGCCCAGAAGTAATTTCAGTATAGATTCAGCTACTTTGGGAAAAATCTTACACTCCTGTACTCTGCTCACAGAAAAGTTCTTCTCAGTCTGGGCGGTGACAGAGAGCCGGAATTAAAAATCAAAAGCCAACCAATCCCTGAAAATATTATGGACTTTCTATCAGTTCTAAGATACAATCAGTATAATCAACAAAGTGATTTTCTGGGTTTTTTTGTTCTGCATCTATTTTGGAAGGGGAAGAAGAGGAAGAGGTGCCTGCACTAAAAAGGGTTCTGAATAAAACTATTTCAGCTGCTTAAATTAATGATGCATTTTGAAAATAAAATGTGGCAAAAGAAACCTCTTAATCTTAAAAAAAAAAAAAAAGATTGTAAGGCAGTGTTTTGGCTTCAGAACAATTATTTTATCTTTTCAGATCTCAAAAATTCATAAGCTATTTTCTTCTTTCTGCATACAGCTCTTTCAAAATCTTTACCTCAAGTCATTTGAAGTGCACTCCAAATATTTTACCACTTAATTTGAGAAGGAAATGTTTTCTTGGTAGCAAGACGTCTGCTTTCCATCATATTGCAAGCAGCTGACATTAAAACATGAGGGAGAATATTTCTGCAGCAGAGCTTGCTTGTTCTTACGAAATACACCCTTTTGGTAAATGTAATGGCCTCTTGGGTTATGCAGTTTTTGTAGCTATGTAAACTTGAAATTGTTTGGAGTTCAATTCAGTGCTATATCATTCTGTGTACAAACTGCAAACACATAAGACTGAAAATTACATTTAAGAGTACAAGGGCAACAAGAGTAACACAAAAGAAAAAGAGACTTTGAAAGGATGTCTTCCATAAATTGAAGAGAATCACTGAATATTCCTGTTATTCCTTATAGACTTCTCCACATCAACATGACAAATCCCAATTATATCTTGCTTTCTGAGCAAACGCTTGTAACTATGTGGACTTATTTTTTTATACAAGCTTCAGAGAGTGTGGAAACCTTTACAGTGCTAGAAATCCACATATTCAGATATGTGGTGTAACAGATATTTGTTTATAGGGATTGATGGACTCAGCAAAGTCCTTGATTAAAAAAATAAAAAAGAGTGAGGAAATTCTTCAGAGGTAGAGATAGGACTGACATAGCAACCATGAATAAATTTAGCTGTGGAAGAGTAAGTCCGACCAACTGTCAAACCACAAGATTCTATTGATATCAGAAATGTATATGGCTAGTCAATGTTGTCTTTATATGAGCAATTTCCTCTGAAATTGCTTCAGAGGAAATTTGCATTACATGGCCTTAAAACAAAGCCAGGTTTGTGTGGAATGCTGCATCAGTGCAGTATAAACTGTGAGAGGCACTGGTTTAGTGATGAAACTGAGTGAATAAAAGCAAATCACAGGTCTTTGAAAACACTGATGATAATATTTTCAAAGAAAATGCTTACTATCATGGCTACTTTTCACAAAACACATTTTATAAGAAGAACATCTCAGAAGAAACCTACAAAAAATCACTTCTGATAAAGCTCAAGATAAAAGAAGGAAGTTCATTAACAGTGATAATAATGTCACATATTTTTTAAAATGCAGTGTGTTTGCTGCATTTTAAATATCGATTTTTGCAGGAGGAACATGGCTCTTTATTGATAGTGTCCATACAACCGAGGCAATTGTATTTAATTATGAGAAATCGCTGGCCCTTTTCCAGTAAAACCCTAAAGGGAGATGGAGTTGTTCTGTTTTATGTACGCAAGAAATAGCTTTTCAGACAGAAACTCGTGTTGTGTTTCTTAATAGCTTTTTACTTGCTTGAAAAAGGAGAGCTTAAATAATGTTCATTGCACACTCTGCAGGTAAGATATCCACCTGTCTCATCACAAAATTTAAATCCAGCCAGGTTTTCTGGCTGGATTTAAATTTTTTGAGAGATTTTCCACATGGAAAGTGTTTTTGCCATGCCAGGAAAGAAGGATGTGGTTTTCTGATAGTATGGCTTTTCTTGGGCTTTTTGTATAAAAAAAAAAACCTCTGCAGGCTTTTTTTTTCTTCTGGCTTCTAGCAAAGTGCTTGGCATGGGCCTGTGCACACTGTGAATTGGCAGATTCACCCCTCTGTGTCCAGAATTCTTTGGGACCTATCACTGACAGTAGGGAAAAAAAAATCTGCCTAGAACAGGAAAGGGATGACAGGTCCAAAAGTCAGAACTAGAAAATCACACTTCTCTGCTTAACTCTTCCATTACTTGTGGCAAATAAGCATGAATGAATTTTTCAGTTTCCATCTCAGTTTCCAGTCTGAAAATGAGATCAATAATATTCTATCACAGGGAAGGTGCACTGCGATGCTCCATCCATTTTTTTTCTAAGGGCTCTTATTTTGCTACCAGAAAGTAAGCCTGAATTCTCTGTTGCTGCTATGCAGTCACCAGGAAGCTATGCAGGCACCTCTGAGCCCAGAATTTCAGGAATTTCTGAGGGAAAAGTACAGTGTGTGCAGACATTGGGCAAACATGCTGATTCTCTTGAGTGGGACCAGTGTGGGCGAGTAGTTTTTCCTGATATGGACAAAGCAGGCAATGGTTACAAAAATAAAGGTTCCCTAGAGTCTTACAGGATCCCAGTATGTGGGCACAGATGCACCAGCTTCACAAGGAAGGGAAAAGTAAAATCTGGACAATATCAAATCAGCGGCAGTGGCTGCATCAATGACCTTACCAGTGAAATGTGGGAATGACTGCTCTGGTGCATAATGGATGGGAATCAGGGAAGCTGTCAAAAAGCATTTGCTGAAAGATAGTGTAGTTGATTTCCTGGAGGCCAAGCAATTTGAGTAAACACAGCTGCAGTGAGCTTATTTTCTGACTCTCTACCCACTTCATATGGATCCAGATGGAAATGGACTACAACTGTTCTGTTTAGAAAGTATTGCTGCTTTGGAAGGTCAAGCTCACAGCATCTTCACAGAGAAACTACAAAAATCCAAGGATGGCCATTACAGGTGCCTGACTTGATTTCTTTACTCTTAAATGAGAACATTTTGGTAAGAAAAGCTGAAATTAGGAGTGTTGGAAGCATGCCTCACAGCCCAAGTCACATAAAATATTCCCAGCATACCAAAATTGGCCTCTCAGTTTTAAGCAAGGATGAGTTTATCGTCTGAAGCAAAGAGTGCTCAACCTCTTTGACAAAGAAATAAGGTGGAAAGTGTTATGGAAACTGCCCAAAACATTACTGTGGACTGTGCTGTCCTCCGTCCCAAATGGTCCAAACCTTATTCATTTTCAAAATCTCAGATCACTGCTGAGATTTTTCCTGCCACATCTGAGGATGGTTTAATATAGACTACATCTACATTTCATTGTTGTTACAGTCAGTGGTAGAATACTCTCATCTCCAGGTGCAGGGTTTTGAAGTTGGAGCTGGAGTGAGATCTGACTGTGACCTAAGTCAGATCATGTAGTCTGACCTGTTTAATGGGAGAAGATGGTGCTGCTGTAGGTGTAATGGCACTGACAGAGTAGGACAACATGAGATATTCTGAAGTGTCTTTTTTCACTGTGAATATACAAAGTAAAAACTTTGTTCTTACATGGTCTCATCTTCCCCTTTGTTTGAAAATCAGAAATTAATTTCACACTTTAATGCTCATTTAGTTCTGTGCCACAGTGTGTGTCTGTGCAAGAAAAAAGTAATCAAATAAGAAAAAGGCACTTTTTAACTTTCCCTGAGATGGGACTATTTGTCATCTCTATGCACTGTGATCTTCTATGTGTGTGGAGGTGACAGTCCAGAGATCAACAGTGTGTTGATATGAGCTGAAAGCAGTGCGTATGTGCCATGCCCACAAAGCAGATCTGGAATCTAGAAATCAGTATTATCTAAATAATATGAAAGAATTCATTTACTCTTGGTGTAGTATTGTCCACCGCACCACTCCACACTTCTCTCAGTACAGATGATGGCGTTTCCCTTGCTCTATAGTGGAATGAAGAGGCCATCTTCTACTGAAGATTAGAGGACCACATGTTTCATTGTCTGGGTTTTTTTTTTTTCTTGAGGACATGGATTCTTTTCAGTGATTTGTATTTGAAATGCCAGAGGTCAAAATACATCTTTTCCTAATACAGTGGAGGATAAAAAACACAACCCAGTGTGCAAATGCTTTGGAGCAAACAGTGAATAATTCCTGTTACTCTTAGGACCAGAAGCCCTTACACCAGCCCAAAACATGGCCAAACCACACTAAAACTTTTTACAGAGAAAGAAAGCACCAGCTGTCTAGCAGCTGAAAAAGGAAACTGGAATATTATATTTGGGATTTTCAGAGCTGGTAGGGTAAGGATATTTAGTACTGAATCTAGGAACTACAGTGTGCAAGCACAACTGTGCTAGGTCAGATCAACACTTGTTTTAAGTCTCTCTAGCAGCTGATGCAGATCAGAATAGTGTTGGTATGGCTCACTTCCCAGAAAACATCCACCTGGGTGCCAATAAACTTTAAAACTTGCTGAGTTGAAGGCTGTATCTACACTGTGAGGGTTAATAGACTCTGAATGATCCAGTTGAATAAGTGTATTTCACTGCTATTGAACGAACCTGTCTTTGATCCCTACAACATCTCACAACACAATGTTCTGCAAATTCCTTTTGAGGTACGTGGTCAGTTAATTCTTTTGTTTGCAGTAAAACTTATGTTTGGGTATTTTATTGAGTAAACCTATTTCTTTTCCTATGAAAAATGTTGAATTATTCCTTAATTCATCACTTTATAATTAACCACTTTATTGTTATGGACTTACTCGTGAAGATATTTGAAAATATCTCCACTTGTAGGTGTCAGAAATGACAAGGCTAAATTCTGCCCAAGGTGGCTCCTGTGCATTCAGCTGGACAACAGTGAATGTTGCTCAAGCACGGAGAGTGGACTAAGGCTTGGAAGCACTTTACATTAAGCATTCAGAGATTAGACAGCACAGCTTTGCTTTCAAATGCCAAATCTTTCTGCTTCCCTAAAGTTGTTCTGAGCTGGAGGGGGCAGCTGCTGAGGGGGCAGTTGCTGAGGCAGTCAGTGAAAATCACCTTACAGAAGGGTTGAAATGCTGGCGATGTCCCATAGTCCGAGGGGCAGAATTAGAACTAGGATACAGATGTGAACTGACATGCATGGAAACAGAAATCAAACACAAATAATGGTTTAACACTATAAAGTTATAGGCAGTCATGTCTATATTCCCTTCCTGCTACCTTCCCTTCCTTTCTTACCATTATAGCCTCAAAACAGATTTGCTTCCATTTGCCTCAACTCCTGGTTTAAAGCCACAAGGTACTCCTCAAAATATTTTCAAACATGGAAATATACAGGGTAAAAAAGGAGCATGGAATTCTCTATTTTACTTTACAAAAATTAACACGAAAAAAAGTTACTTCCATTACCTCCAAAAGAGTATCTCAGCCTGTTGATGCAGGAAAAAGTCAGTGACTGGGAGGCATTTGCAATAAAAATGAACATTCCCCCCTCCCTTACTAGGCTGAAAAGATATCCACAACAAGGCCTATAGGATAGGCTTTCAGATAAGCACTGTCTCTGTATCCTGCCAATGCTCTTATTTCTAAATATGGTCTGTGTTACCTGCTAGTTTCCATGGAAGACAAAACCCTCATTCTGCTGACTTCAAAACTGCTCCTTCCATCATGCTCA
Source organism: Cettia cetti (assembly GCA_013401135.1). Lineage (NCBI taxonomy): Eukaryota > Metazoa > Chordata > Aves > Passeriformes > Sylviidae > Cettia > Cettia cetti. Next base: position 19,155 of record VZUI01066818.1, on the reverse strand, counting down.
GTGAGAACTGCTCTCAAGCCCACGATTTTGCTGGCAGTCCCTTATGCACTTGGTGGCCTTTTGATCTGCTCTACAGATCACATGGAGCCACAACGCTGCATAGAAGGGTAAGTAAGAATAAGCAGGATAATTTCAGCATAGTTTTTCATGCTTGCAGCCAACACCATGGTAAGAACAATCATTTCCTCAGCAGCAGCTGCACACTTCCCAGGGGAAACCTGCAAAGTGTGAAAGACTTCCCACTCATCCGGTTATCTGTGCCCTTGTATTGATTCCTTCATCAGTATTGCATCTCTGAGCTACTTCACATACAGCACAAAGTTGAATCATCTCTTTGACTATATTTCTCTAACAAAGGAACCTATTCCAGACTGGCAGTTTTAGACACTAATGAAAGCTGAAAGAAAGTGTAAAGAAGGAGCTCTGTTCTCTGTTAAGGCTGGTATTTGTCTCCGTAAAGGAAAATCTATCATCCAAACCCTCCCTGTATACAGATTTAGGTCTTGATTTTCTAATGGCATTATTTTGGCCTCAGAGCATCCTAGAAAAACAACGAACCTCTTTCACAAAAGGCATGTGATTGAGAATATCTCTTCAGGAACCATAACAAATGGTAAATTTTTAACCACTAGCCTGTAAGCTTTGAAGGCAGCTCATCTCTCTAACTCAGGGAATGTAAACCAGGCGTTATGGTTGGCTTTTGGCTTTTATGGTTATTGGCTTTTAAATTACAGCTAATTCTTTGGGCATATATAATAGCAAGAATGGAGGAGAGCTAACTGTTTCACTGCTGCTGCAGTGGTTCCCTTACGCATTAAAACATCAGACTGAATTCTATATAGATCCCTTGTTACCTGTGCTACCGTTTTTATAGTATCTTCAGCATTTTAAGATTCACTATTTATGCATCATATAGGATTAATTATTCATTAATTTGTTAAACTGTAAATGCACAAACCCATTTCTTCCAGTTCAAAAACATTAAACTGCCCATTTTTCAAGCCCCATTTTGTTAAGAGAGTACAACACAGAAAGTGAGCTTGGGTTAGTTTTCAGTAGATCCTGTTACTTCATAGTACAACTGTTCCCTTGCAAATGCTAGTTTTCCGTTTTTGGGTGTACCACTTGTCTTGCTCATAGAGTTTTGAGTCCTGTTCTCTGCTTATGCCCCTCTGTACAGCCTCTTTGGCTCAAACCTATCAATTAAGCAGATCCCTGCATAGGCTGCAGAAACCTCCTGCGGTCTTCAGCCCTGAACAGCAATTCCTGTGCCAGGTGAAAGCAGGGCCAGGCAAACCTTTCATTTGTTGTAATAACAAACTGTGTGAGAAAGTCCTGCCAAGGAGCCAGTGCCTTGAGTGGTATGTAGAGCAGCATTAACTGTACTGGCTATTCACTGATAAGCTGCACCTTTGGTGAGAGATTTGCCCATAAAACACTGTGTGGAGTTAATTTGTTTGATGTAATCAATTAGGCCTGTCCATTTTGGCAGCCTACCACTTCCTTTCCTTTTTTTTCTTCTCTCATTCTTTGCTCCTTCTTCTCACTTGCCCAGGTTCTAGAACTTTATAGTTCACACCTTCTCGAGTGCCAGTTTCCAATGAGTGTTCCCTTCAGTTTTGTCTTTCACCCATGGTGTTGAAAACTATTTACAAATACACACAAGTTCAGGTTCTAAACCCTTCTGCCTGCCTCATTTTGTAGCTGGAGAAGGTAGGAAATATGTGGTTAAGGAGACAATTTGCCGAAGCTCAGGACACTGGCAGTATTTACACCACATTCAATGATGTGCTGGTAATTTGTACAGACTGGACTATGGTGTATAGTTGTTTTGGATGCTGATTATGTCTGTAGCAGAGTAAAACTTGCAGTTCTTAATAGGCTGGCATGCAGCTATTTGTCTGCTCATTCTATTTGTTTATGTAGTGCCAGTAGGCTGGAGAGGAAAAGCTGGTTCACAGTAACACATAAAGGCAAATACAATTCACTTGATGGAGTTTAAGAGCCTCCTCTGAGCCTGGAGGTGCACTTTCCTGGGCTCTTTATACAGGCTGGAAGCAGAGACTGAGTGTTCCTACGGGAATCACTACTTCTTCTCTGAGTGCCTTAGTGGTTTGGTTGCCTCTGTGAGGCCACCATGACCAGACCTGCTCTGTTCTTCTGCAGATACTACTGGGCCATGTCCTTGCCAGTGAAGGCACTGCCTTGCTAGCTCTGCTGTCACCCTGAAAGGAGACCTGCTCTTGCTGCTCCTTGGGAGATCATGTTATCAATCAGTTCTAACCTGTCATGGAATGGATGCAACAGGAGCAACCTCCTTTAGAACAATGAAGACAAAAGAATAGAGAATTTCTAATACATAAAGACCCTGTGGAGTCAAGACAAGTTCTGGGTTATATGATTTCTGACAAGCTATTTCCAGATCACTTTAGATCTTTCTAGTCTTCACCTGCAAACTTTACAGAACATCACTTAAACCTTATAATATCCTGAGCAAAGGCTCAAAAGTCACACATCATTATCACAGGAGCTTAGCAGAGATTCTGAGCAGCTGTGATGCCTTGAGCTGTGGCTACAGGAATTCACTGAGCCATTGATACATGATTTCTTCTGTGTCAAAACAAGTCTGTCTACCTGAAAACCCCAGATTTTCTGTATTTTGAGTAGTTCATACTGTAACCACAATGGCCTGACTGAAAACTGGCAAAACTCAGGTAATCATGCAGATGCAGCTTGCATTTTCCTATTTGTGACTCTTTCAGATGCAAAAATAAGCAAAATTGCAGTGAGAGTCTGACACGAGAATTTTTAAAATTACAAGGGCTGATGAAAATTTTGGTGTGTTTGCTAGTTGTTTTAAAATGAAAGCTTAAATTCTGTGAATATTACAGGACACCCAAAGTCAACAGCTGTGTGGTCTACTACCAAGTCCCAGCTCAGTCAAATTCATGTCTTCCAAGCAACTCAACTTTTCCAAGGGAAAAATATTAGCATTGCCTCCCAACAGAAATTACATATATGATAATTCTACATGTAAAGCCTTGTCTGTGAAAAAAGGGTACTTGTGTATGTAATAATACTTTTGCACATAAAAACGGAACGTGTAGCTAAATATGCACAGAAGTTTCTTTTAATTAGCTATTTAGTTTGGGTAGTTCAGCATTAGTTTGTTACTGGTCACCCTTTATGTTATTCTGATATTGCACATGAGAACAGAACAACTATTAGTCTATCTATGTTTCTACATAAACACTTATAAATAACAAATTGAATTTCAATTCTGCTATTAAAAAATACCAAGGAAAATAAGCTAGTAATTATATTAATTAAAGCTAGTAATTCACTTCATTAGCATTGCAAAGAGACTTAGTATGAGATAAAAATCACTCATACAAATAGAAGATGTATACTTCTAGAGAACCATTAACACTTCATAACAAAATGAACAGCAAGGGACCAAAATGAAGTTTTAAATATAAACTGAAAGATAGCTAGAAGGAATATGAATTAAAAATTCTCTGGATAACCTCAGAAATGTATTTTCAGTCCTGAAGCACTCTCATACCACCTTCCCTGCAATATTGTGGGATTAGAAAAAGCTCTGGTGAGAAAGAACTCTCTTCTGTTGGTTGGCTCCCATTAAAGAGCTTTTGAAATTTGTCATGAAACACTCTTTAAAAATCAATAACTAAAAACCCCACCAAAAGGCCAAGGAAATAAGCCATATACTGGACAGCCTAATAAAGGACAAAATGAAAAGACACTGTACAACCAGCTTGTCTTGATCACATTAGATCACAGTCTAAGCAAATATTGACTGTTCTGGGAGCCAGATCCTCAATACCAGGGTATCATTCCTTCCCCTTTGGACTTTTCCCCATCAATCTTGAGTTGAAAATTCCCCAGTTTGCAGCTGGAGTCCTTGACCTATCTTGAACTATGGTCTGAAACGTACTACTCCACTACACTGGCAAAGGGCATTAGTAATAGTGTTTCAAAATCTTTGGGAGCTGATCACTAACTTTGTTTCTAGGGACCTTTTAGCTTTGATTAGCACTGCTTCACATACCATAGTAATTAAAAGCTACTGCTGCTGATAGAGCTGGATACTGAGAGTAAGCTGCATAGATGTGCCTTTCTGTTACCTGGCCTGTGATAAAAGCTTCAGCTGCAACAATAGCACATTGACTCTCTTGGACCTTATAGAAATACAGTTCATGGCATCAATATTCTCAACAAATATTCTCATTGCACAGATAAAAGTTAGTTCCCCCATCAAGTCAAGGTGCGCAAGTCTCTACAGGTTGTGATCCCTTAATTATTAAGAAATCTGTCAAAGTCATCCAGACCCACAAGCGGATCCTAACAGGACCCCATTTAATCCTCAGCTCATTCTTCAGCGAACAGTCAATAAGCTTCTTTTCCAGTCAATGTTTCTAAGGTACACTCAGGAGAATTTGACCCTAAAAATTACATTGAAGCTTTCAAAAAATCAAGTAGTTCAAAATCAAAGACAATTCCCCAGTGCTGTAGGAACACAGTTCATCTTGTAATACATTCTTGTAACATATATCCACTTCACCTTTTAGCACAGAAAGAAAATATAATACACTGATTAGGCAAATATACTACAAACAGAAGATCCTGTCCATGATATCATTTTTACTCTTAGAAATGCACAAAGATATCATTTTCTATGCAGATGTGCCCTGGGGATCCTGTTCACTATTGACATGCTTTTAATAGATGGCAATGAGGAGAACTACCTTGTAAATTGCGTCCCAATCTTATTGAAATAGCCTGATACAAACTGCACCCTAATTGCTAAATTAGGACTATGTGCTTTGCTGAGCTAATTTCCTTGTTAAATGGGCACGTGGTGTGGCAGTTAAGGGCTTTTTATCAGGTTATTACAATGAGGGATTATATAGATTCAATGTAATTGAATTTTAACGAGGACAACTCTGAAGCAAATACACCTCCATAAATGATGCAACACTGATGTTATGCTGAGAAACTGAAGACGACAATTCAGTGGATCCAGCTGGACCTAGGGGCCTCTTTAATGTTTTAATTAAAATAAGTGAAGGGTCCTCTTATTGTTTTACATCTTTTTTAAAACATATTTTTCTTAGCCCTGTCTCTCTTCCTGGCCCAGCCAGAGAGTTCAGTGGAGCTGAAGAAGGTTCCTGCTTTTGTTTCCAGTTATTTCAGAACTGCTGAATGAGACTCTGCTCTAAAGTCCTACTTGATTGTCATTCATTCTTACTTAGATGTACTTAGATAACAAATGCAGCAATTAAGCAATTCACATTCAGAAGTCTTACTGACTGAAACAGATAAAGAAAAACATAGAATGCATTGCATAAGTCTTGTCCTTGTGTGATGAGAATTGGCTGAATTTAGGGCAATCTGAATTCTAGTGGTGAGTTTCAGGTGATACAGCTTTCTGGAGGAGCACTAAGAGTGTTTTCTGTACCTAGCAGCACAAGATGTCTAACTTCTCCCAAAGACAAAATTTCTTACTGAGGACTGAGGCAGTGGGAAAATACTTAAGAGTATGAGAGAAAAATATCAGCCTCAAAGTATGTTGTGATTAAGAATAAAATAAACCTCTCTCAGCTCTGATGATTATTCCGTAGGGGCAGGGGGCAAGATACACATGATATTACACAACATCTGTGATGGGATGTCAAAAAGGCAAGCCACCCTAGACACACACTTCACTGCCAAAAAAGGAAACCCTAGAAGTCTGGGTTTACAGCAGTATTACTTAGCTACTCTGTACTTGTACAATTTAAGATCAGTGTGGGGCAGATAGGAGACAAATGACTCATTTCTGACAAGAAAAAAACATTTCCAAAGTGCTGTGAAATATATTGCAAATGGACAGAGATTGGGAAGTTCAAAAACTCTGAAGATGTAAAGAAATTGGTTCATTAGGTGAAGTGTCAATGTTTGTCAACAGGGATTGCAGCTATTTTCACTTACAATATTGAAACAAACCAAGCAATCCCACAAAGAGAAAAGCTCTATAGTTATTGTGTTTTAATTGCTGGTAAATGCCAGCTCAAATAATGGCATCTGCTGTGTACCTGTGCAATCACAGTGTGCTGGAATGAGCTAATGAGTGCAGAGCAGAAGGCTGGCCTGAAGCCATTGCACGTGTACACCTTAATGAGGGTCTCGTGGGGAGAGGGAGGCATTGAGCAACAGACTTCTGAGACTGTAGAAGTTGTTGGAGTGGAGAGGGGATCAATGTGTGTCCATTTTACCCACTGGAAAGATGCAAACACTTTAAGGATGTTTGCTTGGCAGCTGTCTGCCTCGTGCAAGCAGACGTGAAACCGGCTGCGGTGTCATGATATGCTCAGATGCAGAAATATGTCTGATAACAGTTACCATAATGAGCATATTAGACACTGCTCATTACATCCTTGAAAAGCAACCAGGCCCAGCTCTCTCTGAACCACAATGAATTCAACATCAAAGTGCTGATAAGGAAGAAAACATGCTGATGGCAGCTGCTTTTATCTTTACATTTTCCATTACTAGACTACATGCTTGCTGAGAATAAAGGATTAACCCTGTCCTGGCCCATTCCTAACTGCATGGCTCTGGAGACTCCTCAAAAGATGGCTTTGGAGCACAATGATAAGAGAACTCCTGGGGAGGGAGTAAGAATATACTCAGAATTGATAAAGCGATCTGACTACCTCAGGATTACTTCAAACACTAAGAGGCACTTGAGGCATTTCAAACACCTAAACATTAAACTAAAGGTGATCCCAAATCACAAAGCAGAACCACCACTTAGTGATGAGGACACCAGGGAACCCAAATACTTTCTGAGCTGCTGATGGGTTGTGCACCCTGAAAAAATCGTTTCACCACTCACTGTACCCTTTTCTTCCTGCTTTTCTGTTCAGGCACATGCTGAGGTCCAAGCTATCTGCCTGTGTGACCAAGGTGTAAACGACACTCTGTTCAGGTTTAGAGAGGAATGAGGGCCTTCTGTTCTCCCAGTGTACTATTTACATGCCACTATAAAGGGAAAGTGTTTCTAAATCTACCAAGTCAATCCGTCATTTTATATTCAGGTAGTAAAATTTCCCTAGGCCCTTACCAGCTTTCTTAGGCTCCATCCTTACTTCTCCATCTGCTGCTTATGGCCCTTCATGGTCCACCACTCTCTTCAAGTACTTTTCCCAGCTGTGTTAAACCTCATCTGCTCCTAATACTTGATATAGTGACTGCTGTGCATGTTAGCCAAATTCTTTCTAGCTTTCTGGATCTATAACTTTCATTTTTAAACTTCCCAAGAGAATAGGATGTGTGGGTAAATGTGGTATGTGTGATCTTCCTTGAACCTGTTTCTGTTTAGGTTCCCAGTGCTTGATGTCTACTGACTCCTAAAAATGAACATTGAGCACATGCATAAGCAAGAGGTTAAAACCAACTCAGCATATGGTGCTGAGTGTTTCTTTGGAGCAGAGTTTCTGATCTAGACAATGTTTGCAGGAAGCATCATCACCACCATCTGAGGGCTTTTTGGTGGAGTGAATTGAAACTAGTGTCTAGAAGGTATAATCTGTAATGAGCTTACCATATGGCAGAATTTGAGCCCAGGACCTGCGCTGTAAGTCACTGCTGCCAATGTTGTGTTAGCACAATATCCTTTCTTTTTGTCAGCTGTTGAGTACAAAGTTACTAGTGAATACAGTGACTAAAAGAGAACACCATGTTGACACTCACTCTGATTTGTCACAGACAATTTAATCGGAGAAGCAGATGAATATACAAGGAGACTAAAGTAACCTCTTAACCCTGAGAGCGCTCTTTCCAAGAGTAAGAACTAGAATGTTGATTCAAGGTTCTGTGTTAAGTTTGTACTTCACTTGCTCTGTTGGTGTTTCACAGTGACACTCTAAAACCAGGGATAAAACAGTCAACTATAACAATATGGCAAAGGCCTGCAGAACCATTCACCCTATAAACTCATTCCCCCAAACACACATACCTGTTGCCCTCATTCCCATCCTGTGCAGGTGTCATGGAATTAAACAGGTATTCTGTATTATGGTGCTGTAGAAATGAACCTTCTTCTGTTTTGGAAGTTTGGCTACACAGACACATTTACCCTGTGTGTACCTCTGGATTCTCTCTCCAGCTTGATTACAGTTTGAGTTGATCAGTCAGACTACTGAGAGGGGTTGGGGGGAACAGCTGAACCTCACAGCTCCTCACAACCTTGTTCTTCTCATTCAGCCTACTCTATGGGGCTCTGCTCTACTCTCATAGGAGACAGGAGTGCTAATCAATAACAGCACCTTTGCTGCACATAACAGCATATGCTGTTCTTTGACCTTCCCTTGCCTAGCTAAATAAGAATAGACATGTCTACCAATTCATTTAATGTTGCTTTTTAATCTGTTTTATGTGTCTGGGGACAGATACCTACTACTGAAGAATCAAAAATGGCAAAAACCTTTACTGGCTCTGTCACCTTCTTGGCAGGTCTAACCCTACAGGTATTTGACAATTAGCATCTTGCTGCTGTCCTAGTACAGGATCAATACCACTTGCCGTTATTTCCCATCTCCAGGGGGTAGACTCAGTTGATGATTTTGCAGTTTTTGCGGGTTTTGTTTTGTGTGGGGTTTTTTATTTTTCACTTTGACTTGTACTCCTTAGAAGAAGAACATAAACCTTCAGAGCTGCATCCAGTGTCTTTAGAGGCGTTGGCTAAAGCATATACCACAAGATTTTTATAAGCCCCCTTTGCACAGGGTTATATCATTCCTTCTATGAAAGGCACCAATACTATGTGAAAGACTCTGATTTCAGACTAATTGAAAGAAAAAGGAACTTGAAAGCTTGAAGTTTTATCATGAAAGGATGTTTATTCCAAGTTTTTCTAAAAGGCTTGGGTTCAGGGTGGTATGAAGGTTCAGCTTAAGGTCAGATCTGAAAACCTTTGGTCAGTTCTAAATATTTCATTAAGATAACTTCAAGAGGTCTCTCGTATGTTTAATACAAATCTGTCTTCATTTTAGCTAGCTAGATGTCTAGGTTTTTGAATGGGACTAGTATTTGTGACAATCACCAAAGAGGGAGCATTTAAATTAAATACGTCCGTTTTAGTACCCTGAAGGCCTGTGTCTCAATGAAAAAAATTTGGCCCTCTACTAGAGGGCCAGTATCTTCAAGCAGCTGCAATACAGCCTGAAGTTAAGTACCTCTGCAAGGTGGCTGGATACTTATTCATTTTGGCATAAAAAGTGAGCCTCAAACGTATTCAAAGTTTGAATACATTTCCTTTTGTGAAGAACAGTCTCAGACAGCCTGTTCAACTTCTGGTGCATTTGGAGACCCTTTTTTCCTGGGAAGGCTGCTTTAGATATTTTAAATCCTGCTTTATCTAATACCACTTATCTGGGAACTGAAAACAAATCTGATCGGTGTGGTCAGTAGAGAGGAAGTTGGCCAGGGTTTGTTTTATTGTAATGATGGATATATACAGAACTCGAATGTGAAGTGGTTTGGGTTTACTTTCAGAGACAGCTCTTTCTCCTCATCATTAAAGATGCTCCAAACTGTGAATTTGTTTTGTTTAGTTTGGTTTTAAAGCAGGATAGAGTGAAGATTGTTTTTGGTGCTTGAATCACTTGAAAAATAAGTGCTGTATAAATGGCTAGGCCAGGTTCTCACATTGATAACCTCAATAATTTGAGAGGAAAAACACAGATCATGTCTTTCTTGAGGACTTTGCCTTCATACAATGAAACATTTGACAATTTGGACCAGTTTTATTTATTAAAAAGCATTAGTAAAGTCTTGTGCAGTATTGATGACACGGAAAAAGAAAAGCTGCTTCAAACAAGATTCTGAATGACCTCTCATGAAAGAAAATTCCAAGTCCTTTCTTATTTCTTTTCTCACTTTGTTTTTACATTTTTCACCTGAATATCCCAAGTACATTTTGTCAAGATAGAAAAAAAATCTTCCCAGTAAAAGGAAGAAATATCATCCTGCCTTTCCTGTGTTTGGCTCAAGCACCCCAGATGAGCAGCATTAGTAACAAGCCACTGGAATGGATAGCCTGAGCTGCTCTCTGGCTGCAACTGAGCAGGCACCAAGCCCTTGAGGCAGAATCATGCTGTGCAAAGCACAGCAATCCTGGCAAAGGCAAAATAAATCCTCAAGCCTCCAATACATATTGTTTGCATATATAGCTCACCATGGCTGACTACCAGGAAGAATAAAACGTGTGGAAGACAGTGCTCTTAACTGAGGACACATGGCTTGACTTTGACAATAAAGAATGATGGTACAGGATCTGGAGCAATAAACACCATATTTTAATGAATAATTTTTTGAAATAACAGAATACAAAGTCATTATAAGGGTTATCTGTTTCCATCAGCAATCTGTTGTGTTTGTGGCAGTAACCTTGGCCTGTATTTATTCACATTATCTTTATGCCAGGAGCTTTTAGAGGGGTTGCTATGGCTCATAATTGCAATACACTTGGAAAGTGGATGCCTGATAGCACCTTTGCACCTGAAGGGTATAAAAAGAGTAATTAGGAAGGTAATATATGGAAGCAGGCAGTCAGAACCTATTTCTTTTAGTCCTCTATGGGTGATTGATGAGAGAGATCTTCAGGAACTCCAGTCATCTGTCCATAGTCTAATGCTCCTTCTGAATTTAAGAATTTCAGAAAATTCAGTAGAAGTTCATTGTAACATGGTGAGTAGCTCTCACTTTTCCTTTGACTTTGTTTAGAGATTTCTAAATTTTTAAATTTTATATTGTTTTGGTGGAATTTAATTTGGGATCTTTCTTTATTACTGAAAGGTTTGCTCTTTTGTCCAATTAGATTAGAAAATCTGCTTGCCTTCCTGGGAGGGTGTCCCAGTTCTTTGTGGCTACTAAGTTTCACAACATGTTGCCAAGCATGCATGCGCTGTCTTTTCATGACTTTGGCCAAAAATTCTTACTGTTGACTCAGGAAGGTGGAATTTTAAATGCAGGAACTCCCAGTTCGGGGAGGGGCAAGCGAAGAGATGCTGGCCTAATCTGTTGTCTAGGCTCTCGCAACAGGTCTTGGTAGCTTTCATGGAGAGAGTATGATGCATTTGCTCCAGAAGGGCCTTGTTTTTCCCATTGTCATGGTGCAAGTTGTCTCTGTCACAGGGCTGAGCTGTTCTGTGAAGTGGAAAGAAAGGGAAAGTAGTCCTTGCTTTACACTAATGCTTGATGTTAAAGTAAGTAGTTACAGAGGGCCTGTGAGCTTAATGTCTCCTGCACATAGATCCCAGCAACTAGAAACAGAGTGAATGTGTGTGATGAAGAAACAGAATTTTGCCTGGGTCAGCTTGACCAGTGAGAAAAATGCTGGTCTATTTGCAGAACAGGAATTTTGTTGTTTTATTTTCCTTGAGGCTCACACAAACAGAGAACTCTGGGAGTAAGCATCAAGAGGGCTGCTAAGGGAAAAGCTTTCCCCTGGTATCGCTGTCACCTGGAAAGGAGGTTTGGGACAGATTTCTTTTCTCTTTTTTTTAAGCTGTTTCTGAGGGTGAGGAAAGAGGACAAGAGGGGGTTTGGTGTGTTTTTTTTTTTTTCCTTTTTTTCTTTTTTATTTTTTTTTTCTGTTGAAGAGCAATCTATTATATTTTTCCTTCCAGCCCTGCTAGTTCTCAATCCAACCTCAGCCCGCAGATGATAATAGAGAGCTTTCACATGCAAATATGTCAATTTACTTCCACAATAGCAAACCACTGAGGGCTGAAAAGGAAGCCACTGCAACGGTAAAAGTTACATTATTCCGAAACCACTCTGCTCCTCAAATTCAGGGAAGGAAGTCTAATCAAAGGCTATTCAAGTCTCAACCACAGGACTTGCTTTCCTCATCTTGATGCTTCTCATTTTTCCTAAATCTTTCTTCATAGTAAAATCACTGACATACTCATCTGGACAGCTCTACCTGACCATATTACATCAACCTGGCAGAGTTGAGGAGGTTTTTTCCATGGCTTGAGAAATGATTTTAACCTTCTCACTCAGTGGTGTCACTGGAGCAAAGAGAAATGGAGGGCAGACACATGCATCTATCTCCATGGCTTCCTTGTTTCTCCAAGCCATGTGGAGATCCATTTCAAGAGGGCAGGCAAGCTCCAGAATGGAATGCTTTACTTTTAGATGTTATTTACAAACTAAATGCAATCCTTTCTCCACACACATGTAAATAGAAATGGAGAGAATGCTTTTCCATAGACTATGGAAAACTTTAAATCTTTCCAGATAAAAACTTTGAATCCTTTCCAGAAAATAATTTTGCTCTTTAATGCACTTGCAAATATAAAGTAGGAAACAAAAGTTCCTATTTTAGACCATTCAGATTGACCCCCTCAGGCAAGTGTAGGTGAAATGACAACTTTCTGTGATGCAGTGAGAACTCAGCACAGCACAAAGTCTTTCTCAACTCTGGAAGCAGACTGGCAGCCAAGCTAGGCGCTCCTGACAGGTAGTGTGGAATTTTAGAGTTTCTAGGTCTAACAGCTCTTGGGCCAAGACAGCAAGTATGGGCTATGCTCAACATGTCTGTGTCAGTGACTAGCAGGGCTGGAGCAGGTCTGTGCCCATCCAGTCCCCTCCAAAGGTGAGCTGCTCAGGAGAGGGCAGGAATAGAGGAAAGAGTAAAAAATAACTTCTAGGAACTCTGATGTCCAGTGTTGCAATGCAAGTCCTAAAGCAGTCCTTAATGCTCCCAGAGCAATTTTATTTGTGTGTTTCAAAGATCTTTGCTTACATGGGGAAATCTCTTGCCCACAGTAAACTAGAGTTAAGGAAGACACAAAGAGGAAGGCTGCCTTTACTGTTACTTTGAAGCCAGTGCTCAAAACAGCCTAGAGAGTAATAAGCAAAATACATCAGCCTTAGTTTCCCACAGTGTAAGTAAACCCTGGTGATGGAGGATTTTACAGCAATGCCTGTGGGCACCTATTCAGCCTGTGCATTGAACAAGTCTTTGTGGATGCATCTTGAAGCAGAGGTCAGCAGCCAGCCTTCTTCTGGGTTAATATGCCACAATAAAGATGCAAGAGAACCCATCTAAATTTCAGCTGTGGTCTTTTGTTACTACATCTTGAAAACAAATCTAAAGCTTTCAAAGTCTTGAGTTAAACCCTCTGGGAACTTTTTTCACAACACTGCAATAGAAGACCATGCAAATCTCTCAGATCAGAGTGTCCCTCTGAGGTCTGTGCACTGGAGGATTGTAGAAGGGGGAAAGTAGCTTCTAGCTACCTTTCTAGTGTCCAAGTACCAAAGAAACCAGGAAGCTGCTTTGCCATGTCAGATGTTGGCAAGCAGGAGTATGACTTGTAATTTTTTGAAAGCCAGCTAGTGAACAGGGGTGGATTTCAACAGTGTGAAAAAAATCTCACCTTTATTCACACAGGAGCAGACTTATTGTCATCAGTGAATGTCTTATTTCCTCCTACCTGAAGAATCTTTTTTTTTCTGTGAGAGAAAACATTTGAGAGAAAAGTGGTTTAGAAACTGATTTCCTGGTGGCCAGCTCTAACAGTTTCCAATCATCTTTCATATGATTGTTTTCCTTTATCACAATATATTTATTTGCAAGTTTCTTTATGCTGAATTTCTGAGTTGAATGGTCTTTTAAAATGTAGATCACAGTGTATCTACAATCAATGCATGGGAAATCTTCAGTATGATAAGTAGTTGATAACTGTTTCTCCTCTAAGGAAATTCTAGCAATCTAAAATAATACCTTAAACACAAACTTTTTCAAATCCGAACTTTCTGAAATTTTCCTCTGGGCTGAGATCCACAAAATATCTGCAAATTCTTTGTTATATCTGTAAGGGAACTATAGCAGTTTGCCTGAGTATGAGTGTAACATAAGCAAACTTACCAGAATATGTGAATTCATCCTCTACTTCTCGAGGATTTCTTCCAGTCTTAGCTGGTATGGGTTGTGGAATTTCTACAAAATGATTTCTTTAATTAAAAAGTGAATTGTTAAAAAAACAAACAAAAGAAAAGATTCACTGCCAGTTAATTACTGGGAAATGGAGAAGCATGTGCTACCTGCCACAGTTAATTAGTCTACTGGTGTTTTCCTAGCCTGTATTCTAAGGATATGGAGACAGTATCTGCCATGAAGCATTAGTATCCAGCCACTGAGGGGTGTGTGCAGTGCCACGGATTTCATCTGCTGCGTCAGCTGTCAGAAACACAGATGGTGAAGACCCATGAAGTGATCTTGTCCCATCCTCCTGGTTAGGACTGATTTTCTCACCTCTAAGGGCTCTGTCCAGCTGGCACTTAACCAATTAGGAAGGGAAAAAAACCTTTCACAGTTTCAGAGGGAAGAAGTGTGTCTTAATTTGTGGGTCATGACCTCGCAGCTATGCAGTTCATGGGCAGTTTATTGGTGCTGAAAACACTGTAATAATCCTACAGCAAAGAAAATAGAGTATTCCACATAGAATCTGGGAGAAGCAAAGCTGTCCAAATATGAGATGAAATGTAGTGGTGTTTATTTCTGCCAGACATATTGCTGTCATGTTAAATATTTTGTTATTCTTTTTGAGCTAAATGAAAGAGATGAGGAAATAAACTTTTATTTTTGATTTATACTTGACAAAGGTAATAAATGTGGATGGGAAATACTCTAGAAACTCTGCTACTGCCTTTTCTCTTGTGAGCTTTTCACCTGCACAACTTGTTTCCAGCAACAGCCAAGACTGGACATCAAAAGGATACCATGCTGCCATGTCTCCTCTGTTTTCCTGAAGATCTGACATCCAGAGTCATGTGATTATAAGTGATTTTCTACATCACAGGAACAAATAAATAAATGTAGTTGCTGTCCAAGCTATAGGAAAGGAAAATTTGAAGTCAGGGCTTGTGTGTTGGCTCAAGGAGCAGAAAGCAGAAGTCTAAAGTAAATACATTTTGATTTATTTTTAAGATCTCACAGATTTTAAGTTAGCATTATGATTTCAAATCAAGAGCATACATAAGTCTTGTGTCTAGGGGATTAATAGTAGTAAGAGCAAAATGAAATCAATTTTAAGACTCCCAAAGTTAAATAAGCAAATTGAAAGTTTAAAAATAACTTAAGTTTTACTTTTTGATAGAAGCTGGATTATGGTGGTTATTTCCTCCCCTTCTCATTTGACTTTTCAGCTAGTGCTGACAGCAGGGCTCAGTATCAGTATTCTGAGCTGACATCATGTCAATCAGATAAACAGGATACATTGTCATTGTAGCATTTTGGGATGCAGAGGGAAAGTATCCTGGTACTACAAGACCCAATGGCTACACTGTTTTTCCAAAGCAAGAACCAGCAAACAAGGAAAAACAAACCACGCAAAACAAATAAAAAAGCTTATCTTGCTTCAAATGCCACTAGCCTGTGGAGCTACTGGCTGTCATGGTAATTGCTCCTTCCTGGCAACTGGTAAAGTATTTAAGGACAGGAGCTGAATAAAACTGAAATTTATTTTTCATTGCCTTTAACTAGAATGAGTTTGCATTTATTGGATGCTGGATACTCTTACTCTGGCCATGTCAGCTCCTAGGAAAACCTGAAATTGGTGCACTAAACCACCATCTTTAATCTATTATTCTTTTTACAGTTTTGGACTCTAGTCTTATTCCCCATTGTCTTATTTTTAACTCTCGACTTGTGGCTTGTGCTCTGATTCTTATATAACTTCATGGTTGCTTTTGGTCTTTATATCTTTCCATTCTTCACGTTTTTCTAAATTTGAAAGGAAATACAGAAGTATTCAGTTCTGAAGCCTCAGTTGCATTGAGACTGAATAGATTGGCATTTTCACCTCCCTCCTTTGCTGGGTGTTCTTCTTTTGTTTGTGCATTTGAGAATAATCCAGAAGTATACAGCTGATAACTCAAAACTGCTGTCAGCTGTGTCAGGAAAACAAAGATGAGGAGTGAATGAAAAATAAAGCCCTTGAAGCCTCTGGGGTTGCCTTTACTTTTATGCTGAAGATTTTAAAGGAGAAGAAATAAAACAGAGATTTCAAGGGGAGATCAGAAAGGCAGTTTTAAATCAAAGAAGGAAATACAGACTTAGTAATGTGGTGTTCTGCTAAAGGTCTTAGCAGTGGCTGGTGGTTTTCTTGGAGAAACTTGGCTGGATGAATCAGATTTGACTAAAGCATGGATAGATTAGTCTGTCTCATTCATAACTATTTCTGAAGTACTTAAGCGAATTGTATCTAAAAGGTTTAGTCCTTCAGAAATAGTTCAAGTAGCCCTAAAATTAATCAAATTTATTTCTACCTCCATGAGCAATAAAACCACTGAAGATTAGTATGTAATTGCTGTGTAATGTGTCTGTTTATATAACGTGACTGCTGTTTGACAGTGGATCTGGGTCTCATGTCATACTAAGGAGGTTGGAACTGGAAGTGTCTACAACTTTTTAGATCAGTTTATGTCAGCACATTTGTATTCCTAAAAAGTGTCCAGTCAGAAGTGAAATTAAAGGTAGTTTTAATAGATTTAATTAGAAAAGAGCAGGACAGGAAGTCATTCCTTTAGGGACCACACACCAATGAGAGGGAAACATAGGTTCTTTGACACCAAAGCTCTGTATTTTTGTTAGCACTTTATTCTATTTTATAGCAAAAAACTGATATGCAGGTACCCTGTGGGATCTTAAGCAAAGTACTGGGTATGGATAATGGTGCTTTTCTGGCATTAGTTGGAATTTTCATATTGGTGGAGCAGAGGTCTTTCACACAGCCAGCTTCAGTATGCTGACCCTCGCCTGCTTTTAAGCAGGCAAAAATTTCAACAGATATATCAGTTTAGAAGGCCATTCTTTCCTGAATCTCCCAGGCTTTCTGTTACTGCTTCCCTAGTTCAGTTAATGGGAGCTCTCCACAACTTCTCCCAAGCAAGGTCAGGCAGGTTAAGTTACTCCTCATTTGCCTCAGGAGCAAACCCTGTCTAGCTGTCTGCACAGTAATAAATTCAGTGTGCTTGGGCAAGCTTGTAGACATGGAGTTCATCTGTCAGGGAGTGACTTTTAGCCACAATTCTGTGTGCTCTTGCAGCCTCTGCATGTTGCCTGTGCAGAGGTGTATGTGGGGAGTGATCCCTCAGATGCTGAAAGGGCTGATCAAAACTTGGGCCCCCATACATGAAAGGGCTAATTAGCATGGGGCAGCATTGCAGAAGGGACTGTTCCCACTGATGAATAATGAATTGTATTATTGTATCTGGCTTGGAAAAGTCAGCTTGATTGTGGAGGTTTTTTTGCTATAGATATATCCCTTAAGTGCTATGAACCTGAGGCTATCATTCATGGAACAATTTTTATTTATTATGGCATTTATACAAATGCTTACCCATGTTCACATGCTAAATTCCCACTAAATTCATGAACTTTGGATAGGATTCAGTTGCTTATAATTCCATGACTGTAACACAAGGTTGAGTTTGTAAATATTCTCTCTACTGCATATGTTACATGACTGTAACACAAAGTTGAGTTTGTAAATATTCTCTCTACAGCATATTACAGCGGAAATGATTGAAGCAGGACCTCTTGGGACATTTGTTCTCAGGCTTTTGGCCTGAATTGTTTTTAAGATAGGTGTTTTATCATTAACATCCCCTTTTCTCACCCTTCCTTACCCATCTTTACTTTTCCTTTTGCTTTTTTGTTTAGTGCTTAGGCATTTGAACAGGCGGCCAGAGCTAATTGGAAACATTCAGGCAGGTAATTTTCCTGCCATTCAAAGCTGTTTCATGCCCACTTGGAACAGGCTCACAAGGCAGAAATAGCTGCTGCCATTGCAAAGGTGCAACTTTACTTACATGAAGGGGAAAACAGTACCTGCTGTAAATAAAACAGCATGAAAGACAAATATTGTTAGGTCAGCTATTCTGACCCCCAGGCAATTTTTGCACATTGTTTTGCTGAACTCTACTACATTTTAGAGATTGAATTTACTGTAAGTTACCTAGGCTACCCCTAGGGGAAAGGTTAAGGTTATTCCTGTAATATTCTTAAACCCCATCTACTATTTTTGGAGATAACCAGTCTCCCAAAAGGAGCTGAAGCACAATCAAATACTTCAATAATAATTTTAGGAATTGCTATGCACAGTTTCACTCACATGTTTATCTACTTACATTGCTGGTGCCTTTGGACAGGGAGCTTGCCATGTTAAAATAAATAAAGTTGTGATCATTTGTGATATGAGCTTCCTGCTGAGCTGAAATGCATGAGTCAACTGATGACCAATTCAGCACTTTTCTGCAGAAAGGTTGTCTGCTGCCCAAAACTGTCCCGATTATTTGGGGATTCATTTCAGTGAAGTTTCCTGAGCAAATGAGTGCTTTACTGGAACTGTCACTAGGGAGACATGAAAGATGAAAAAATCAAAGGCAACTGGGTATGTGGAAGAAGCAGAAAGAAAAAAAAGAACTTTCAAATTCTGTACTTTCTCAAGGATTAGACCTATTTGTGCCTGTCAGTTGGATTTAGTCCCATATATAAAATTAATTTTGAAGCTGTTTTCAGAGAAATCTGAAGGTTCTAGTTCTTTGAAGTGACCTCAAAACAGTGACACAATGCTTCTAATTTTACCTCCTGGAGTTTATTGAAGAATTATTTGTAGACACGGGCAAATATATGTGGGTCAAGGACCTGGACTTCTGCACTTGAACTATTTTGGAACTGTGTGCCGAAAGATAAGTCGACGGGGTAAACGTCCAGCCTGGATGGGCAAGGAGGTTTTGAAAGAACTTAGGAACAAAAAGAGGATGTATCATTTTTGGAAGGAGAGCCAGGTTTCTCAAGAAGTATTTAGGAGGACTGTTAGAGCATGTAGGAAGAAAATTAGGGAGGCCAAAACTCAGTTTGAACTTAGAATGGCGACTTCTGTAAAGGATAATAAAAAATGTTTTTACAAATATATTAATGGTAAAAGGAGGGGTAAGACCAACCTTTGTTCTTTATTGGATGGGGAAGGGAACTTAGTATCTGCAGATAAGGAGAAGGCAGAAGTGCTTAATGCCTTCTTTGCCTCAGTTTTTAGTGGGAAGATGACTTGCCTTCAAGACAACTGTCCTCTT
>VZUI01066810.1:0-12930 GCA_013401135.1 Cettia cetti | reverse complement strand
ATACAACCTTCACATATTATACATAAAGCAATCATCTTACTATATGCGAAAAGCCAACTCCAAAACATGCATTTATAACAACAATGAAACACTGAAAATCTGCAGAAGAAAGGAAAAAAGATACCAAAAAACCAAAGAAGAAGAACATGGAGGGCAGAGAGGAGGGAAGATGGGTGAACATTAGATCTCCAAGTACTGACTTGCCCTTCAGCTTAGCAGAACTGTGTGCAGAAACTCAGCTGGGGCTGGAACAACAATTCCAGATCACAGATGAACAATTACGTAGGATCTCTCTGCCTTACTGGGCCCTCAGCCAGACTTAAACATGCAGTTGCCCACTGGTGTGTACACTGACTTTCTGGATGGGATGTGAGAAGGATATGTAAGTGCCCTGACAATGTAGCTGTTAAAAATGCATCAAGGTAATTCATGTTATGAAGTTAATATGATAACAAAACTCACTAGTACATTAGTAGAATTCATGTCATAAAAGTAAAGCAGGGTAAAAATCAACATTTGGACATGTCTGGACAAGTGTTACCGTGCAAGGACACACTGACAAAGGAACACCACATTCCAATGCTGAGGAGAACAGCAACTCCCATCTCCACAAAAGACACTGGAGACAGCGACCCAGCCATCACCCTGATATGGATCTTGTTAAGCCACCAAGCCTCATACACCCAGATGCAGCCTCCTGAAACTCAGATGGCAAGCTCTTGTCTGTCCTATGGATATGGAAATGACAGGGGAAACTCCAACATTGGAGGTTCCAGCCAAAGACTGTTACATTCCCCTGGCTTCATAAGCTTATTAAACATCTTCTGTCTGTCCAAAAACAACCTATTCCACATAAATCTGTTGATCCCCGGAAAACCTTTCTATACACAGGTGGCAAGAAAAAGAAATCCCAATGAATATGGAAAAAGGCAAGAAATTCCAACATCAGCAGCTGCAGCCAGAAACTGTATAAAAACACAGACCCCAGAGATGGATTTTGTGAACTGGGGGAAACGCTGTTAAAGCTGAAACCCATTCACCCAGCTCTGATCCCGGGCTCAGGGCTGTTGCTCTTTTAAATTTGGCTTTTTATTTTATTTTCTTGATCTTTGTCAAAATTTCAATAAATCAATTTTTCTGATTAAAAATTTGGACTATTAATATTTATAACAGACATAAAGATAGGATTAGTAATGGCATAAATGAAATATCTGGTTGACTCAGGGACAAAAAAATCTGGCCTACAACATGAACGATTACATGTGCTTACAATGTCCCGCCTGCCTAATCCAATATGCCAAATGTGCTCTTATAAACACAGAAAAGTAAAATGTTTGCTCTCAGGGCTTCCTGTGCCAGTTCACAGATGGGCAAAGTTAATGTTCATAAAAGTCGGCAGAGCCTGATGTGAAGGAAGTCTTTACCAAATTTTCAGTGGGTAACTTTCAATTTACTTTTGTAGCCTCAGAATTAGACCTGAAGTGACTGTCAGTTAAATCAGGAGTAATTTTGGACAAAACTTACTGACAAAAAAAAATCAGTTGAAACTTTGTACTGCAGAGAGAAAAAAGGCGTTATTACCATTAAGCACTTGTCAGGTCAATTCTGGTGAACCTGTAGTATTTCTAGTCTGAGATACAAGATCAACCTCATCTGATTTTTTTCCCTTATAAACTGACACACCAAGTATGCTGACTTCTGACTGAAGTCAGCCAGGACGCCTATGAACCAACAGAAAGTTATCTGAATCTGCTCCAAATACATGACAAAATTGTGTAGTACTAGCTGCAAGCCAGCAGAATCAGTGTTTGCTCCTGTGTGTTAAATCATTATTGAGATATTAATGAAATGCATACTCATCCTACAATGGCTTTTTGAACCATTATCTTCTAATAAGAAGTTTGAACTCATATGTGAGGATGAAGTAGGGATAAAAAATTTGGTGAGAACCAGATTCTACCTAAACTGCATTCCTATAAATAGCAACATGTAAAACTAGTTTGCATTGATGCTATAGCTTGAAATAAGTCCTTATAGGACTCATTTTACTTTGCAAGGGCTGGTACACTTAACTATTGCTATAACCTTTATGACTTACAGAGACTAATTTTATCAAGAGAAAAAGAAAATGTTCTAAATTTCAGTTCTGGAAATTTAGCTTTGTCCATAAGAATGAGGGCAGTTATTCCTGGCTCTGACACTGCTAAAAATAAAAACAACCAGGCCATCTGCCTCTTCTGAAATACTGGTATGTAACTCTCTCGAAACCAGTGGAAATGGAAATAGCAGGATAGCCGCCTTTTTTAGACTCAGCATTTCTACATAGATTTCACTGTCATGAGGACATGAGGAAACAGGGAATGTTGCTTTTGCCATTCCCTTTGAGGTTGTGAAGGATTATTAAAATTAAAGTAACAATATGCTTTTTAATAAAATAAACAGAAGACTTGAACACAGAGGGAATAAACTTGTTGATTGGAGGACAGAGCCCAAACATGTTTTCAGACATTAAAGAAGACAGTACTTTTCATAGGTTATTCCTTGTAAGTCATTTTGTCATTCAAGAGGCTTACTATCCTGACTACCTCCTTCTTCTCTGCTGGTTGGTGCAGTACTGTTAAAAGAAATGTCAAGAAAACTGTTTCTGAACAAATGTTGTAGCAGAGGAAGGAAAAGATCCCACAGGTAAGGAGTATGAGAGTAACAGTAAACAAAATCTAAGTTCGGTTTTCAAGGAGACTTACACATAGCAAGGATATGTAATTGCCTTGGCTTAACAGGACAGGTTGGCATTGGAATTTTCTATGCTTTCCTGTTGCTGCTGTGGAGTGCTTATGGAAGAATATTATGAGTGGTCCATGGGCAGCACAACCACACTCTGTACTTCTGCAAGCATAGGCTGAGTACTTGAGGCCCTGGAGAGCTGGTTCAGCTGTTTGCTCCCATTTCAAGTCCCACTTCCATCCCTCTTCCTTCTTGACTTGCTTCATGGGATAGTGCAGAAAGGGAAGAGGAAAGAGTTATTTAATTGGCAGGTGATCTAAAATGGTAGAGAAAGACTGAAGCATGTGTCCAATTGTGCTTACATAGGCAACATGAGGCTAAGACAGTATTTCTGTTTTTAATACATGCTCCCTTCTCTCTTTTTCACCAGCAGTACAATGGATGAAAGGCGTGACAGAATCTGTCCCATCAGTGGTGATGACTGCTAAAGGTTCAAGGAGCATGCTGAGGTGGGACAGAAGAGCAAAGAGGTAACTTAATCTATTTGTCAAGCTCCCTCTTCTTTGCTTCCAGTATTTTCTCAGGGACACAACTGGAGTGGCCTTGAGCTCCCCATGACAACAGTGATAGAAAATGCATTCAAGGAAAGGCATGGTGTCAGCTGCTTGCTTTGGAAAAAAGGGAAAAGGCAAAGACGTTTGGGGCTGATACTTCTCTCACTTGCAGACAACAACAGGAAACAAATCCATTGATGTAAGTGGGATTATATTAGTGCAAATCTATTATTTCATGAACCCTTATGAGAGCAAATGAAGTGTTGGTTGTCCTAATTTGTCCCCCGTACCCATGGAGAATGATGGTGTGGGAATAGAGAGGTCTGATTTCACCCTTCTTGTCAAAGGAAACCTACTTAGATGGTGCTGGTGCCCTGTCACCAATTGTGGGCTATTCTCCCAAACGGGAAGACAAAAGTATCTTGGAAGGATACAGCTGCCCTAGCCTCATAAGAGAAGTGCCTAGTACAGTGCTAAGGGAGGAAAATATTTTTTGCTCAACATCTGATCTACTATTCTTCCTAAGATCCTTTGGAAATAAAACCCTTGATTCATCTATGTGGATGAACTGTTTGGTATCCAGTTCTCTTTTTGCCAAACAATGGCATTTTGACCAAGTCTCTCAAGCAGGGCCACATCATTTGTATTCCATGTCAGTTGAAATAAAAATGATACATGACTATATATCCAGCAGAACTTAAAGCAGTAATAATAGAAAATGCTAACAATCTAGCCATCTAACAGCCAAACAATCATCCATGTTTTCTTTTTGGGAAACAAGACAATTTCTCTCCTCTCTATTAACTGTACTGTTCTAGTTCCAACTAGGTCTTCTTAGAGAATTGCTCATTTAACTGGACTTTTTGTAACAAAGTTGTTATACAGTACTTCTGAAGAATGAAGAGGACATTCAGCTAGATAAAAAAAAAAAAAAAAAGTTGCAAAAAAGCCCAACAATCCTAAGATCTGGTTGTTTCTTAAGCCATTCCAGTGCTTGTGGAAATTACTTAGTCCAGGTTACCAGCATATTCACTTAGCTTTAGTATCCCACAGGGAAAATTCAGAAAGCCAAATTGTTGTCATACCTATCTGTTAGGTATTTCACACAGGGTACTACAAGAAATACCAATTGTTCTGCAGATGTGAATGATTCTGCCCCTTCCTTCTTCATCTGAAATACAACGTCCCTTGTCTTTTTTCTCTTCATAGCAGACACAGGTCCAAAGCTGGTGATGGTTTTACTTGTGATCAATCACAAGGAAGATCCTAGGACAGTCTTTTGCCAGAATATCACATTGTGTGTCTTTCACTACTTACTCCTGGTTGTTTGCAATGCAAATTGTAGACTTTGTCTCCTGTAGTGCCATATCCATGGTAACCAAATGAAGGTAAGTTTGCGTTGCTTCCTTAGTAAAGTGTAATCCTTCTCCTGGTGTATGTGCCAAGAAGGCATACAAACTTAAAGGGACAGTAATATATTTCATGGAAAACGAAGCAACCAAAGCATCTTCTGCTTTTTTTTTCAATTCTTTTCCCCCTATGTCAGTTATCACTGCACTCACTCCTCCACCCTCTCTTTCCTATCCTGTCTTTTTCTATAATTCCCAATGTTAAAAGCTAGACTAGTTCTGATTTCTGCTTTCCCTTTGCCTAGAGGCTAAGCAAACAATTATCAAGTCAAACTGCTAACTTAAACACACCACTCCTTGGCAAAAGCCTTTCTTTGACCTTCTTGGTGTCTTCAAAAAACCATATACAATGGGGGTGGAAAGCCAAATGAAGAATGCCAGTGCTTGTATTCCAGTTTTTCAGACCTTGAGTCTCTGGTAAAGTGGAGGCAGAGGTGCACCAGCCTACTATTATTCCACTGTATTAATAACTGGGTCAAGCCATACAGTTTAGAGTTATCATTTTCTTTGTAATGGCAAAACATTTTAGAAATACTTTTTTTCCCTGATCTGTAAGGTATTATGTAAAAAAATACTCCTTTTCTCTTAATTTCTGGTTTTAATTCCATTTAAAAGAACTTAATTCCAGATTTCAAGAGCTTTTTTTTTCATAGCTTCATAGAGTCTCTTTTGACTGGACAAATTGATTTTTGAACAAGGAGAACAGAATTAAACTGAATGTATTGCAAAATTATTGCTGTTGATACTGTTTCCAATGTTGTTTTGGTTTTCTACTTTTGACAGCCTCTGCACTTAATTTATGCACTTTCCCTTATGTATCTGGAAGGCGTAAAATGCAACTCTTTTCCTCTTCAACACAGTCTCATGCTGTTTGAATACAAGGAAGAACTTCTTTACTACGTAGGTGATCAAGCACTAGAACAGATTGCTCAGAGAGGGTATGGACTCTCCTTCACTGGAGATACTCAAGAACCATCTGAGCGCAAACCTGTGCCAGGTGCTCTAGGATGAGTCTGCTTGAGCACAGCTGTTGAACCAGATGACCCACTGTGATACATTCCAACCCCACCCATTCTGCGATTCTGTGATTCTGTGATTCTATGATTCTGCAATTCTGTGATTCTGTGATTCTGTGATTCTGTGAAACATCTTTAGCTATTGTTATCTTTATCTGTAGTGTTGTCAATTAGAGTGAGCTCACATAATTAAAATGCAGCACGAAGATATCACAAGCTTCCAGTCTTGTCATTTAGAGTGAACAACACTGCTTCTGTCAACCAGCTTTATGACTTCTACTTTGAAAAGAGCAGAGCAAGTTGATATTAAGGCCTCTGGACAGTAATTTTACCAAAGGCTTCACATGGGTAGAACCCTCTCAAAATTTATATTTACCAGAATATGAGAAAGCTTGACATGTTATTACAGCATTCACTACCTGTTATGCTTTCAGAAAAGCTTCATTTCCTGGAGTCACTCATCCTTGTGAGTTTTCACATGGATGTTGCAGCAGTGCTTTGAATATCAAACTGAGTGTCTTTTGTTTCTGTCAAAGCAAATGGCAGGCATGCTGGAGAGACAAAATAAATTAAATCATCCTACAGCAGCTGTGAGTTCAGTGTGCTTAACGATTTGGATGTTGATGGGCGGGAAATAGTCCCCAGCTTCATTTAGCTGCCAAAAGTCAGATCCTAAAGCTAAAGACTGAAAAGATTTTTGTCATCTCCTTTTGCTTCTGATTAAGACAGAGAGAAAACAGTAAGTTTGCAAGCAGTGATTTGTCCTAATACATAGCAACTGAAAAGAAAGAATAATACAGACCAGAAAACATGACTATTTTGTGCCTCAGGGCACCTGGCTAGATGCATATTTCTTTTTGTTTACTGGAGCAGCCATTGGTCGACAGAACTGTGCTCTTTTTCCCTGATTGAACTGCCATAAGAAATATAGCCAAATCAGAATGCAGAACACAACTGTGTCACAAAAGTGACTCCACAGTGCTAGTATGAAGGAGATCTGCTGTTTTCCTCCCATTTTCTTTTTTAAGTGTTACCTAAAAGCAACAATTAATTCATAAATGATATAGAATATTAACCTTATAGTTCATAGATTTGATAATAGAAGAATTTTCATCCTGGCTATGGGATCTGAAAAAAAGCATATTTTTTTCCTATTCATTCTATGTTGCAAAAGCATACTTAGTATTCTGTTGCCATGCCAAAACAGCCCTGTTATCAAAAATATATGCAAATACAGAGGACATTGAGGTGCTGGAGCATATTCAAAGAAGGGCAACATCTCAATTTTGAGACATGTGTAAGAGAGGACACTCTGTAATGAGTAGTCTCCTCTAAAGGGTTTCAATAATATCCCTCCACCAACAGAAAATTAATACAAATAGCAGAAAGTGAAAAAAAACCCCAAAAACCAGACCAAGAGTTTATTAATGACAGAATGTCCACAAGGCAATGAAGAAAGGTAAATAACTAGTAAACACCAAATTATCAGAACTCACACCCCTCTCACACACACAGGAACAAAGACCCAAAAATGCCTGGGAAATGGCACAAATACATGAGAAATACCCCTTCCTGTCATGTGATTCAAGATGGTGCAAACTTTCACTCTGAGGAAAGTGAAGCTTCCATGGGGGAGGTCCAGTAGCAGGCGAAAATTAGGTGGTTCTCTGGCATCAACCTCCTCTCCACAGCAGTCACAGTGGGTAAAGCAGCTGGGCTGGAGCTTTTTGCTGTGCTTTGTCTCCCTGGTTTGTCTACCTAAGGCTTGGGGTTGTAATGTGGTGGCCTACTCCAGCAGCTCCTGCTTCTCTGTTCTCAGGCCAGCAGCTGTTCAGCTGACCTCAAGGCAACTGAAAGATTTCTACTGCATATCCTCCAAGACACGGAAGGAAAAAACTTTCTTCCTGAGCCAAGAAAAGCAAGCTAGCCAAGCAAAACCTAACCACACAGCACCACAGAATGCCTGGGCAGGGAGGCTTTGAAAATACCCACCAAAGGGCTCAAAAGCTGCCCCCTTCCCTGGTCCAGCATGCATCCAGTCCTTGGCCTTAAAAATACAGCAACCATTTTTGGGCATAAAGCAGAGGATCATGGAATAGTCTATCATCATAAAATACTCCAAGACAGGCAACAAAGCTGGTGAAAGGTCTAGATAATATGTCCTATGGGAAGAACCTGAGGGAACAAGGCTTGTTTATCCTGGAGAAGAGGAAGCTTGGGGGGACTTTATTTCTCCCTACAATTACCTGAAAGAAAGTTGTAGTGAGGTAGGGATCGTCTCCTCTGCCATGGCTCAAGTGAAAAGATGAAAGGAAATAGCCTTAAGTTGCACTAGGGGAGATTTTTATTAGATATTAAGAAAAAAAAAGTCACTGAAAGTGTGTTTAGGCATTGAAGTAAGCTGACCATGGAGGTGACGTAGTCACCATCTCTGGAAGTATTCTTGGGGGCATTTTTTAGGGGTCATTATGGTGGTTCTACACAGATGGTTGCACTAGGTAATGTTGCAGATCTCTCCCAACTTTATTATTTTGGGATTCTGTAACAGGAAAGCAATTTTTTTTCCCACCTCAAACAGTTGTAGTGTCTCTGCAACATATTTTGCCTCTGGTGTTACATCTGAGCTGTTGTGCATGATTATGGCAGACCTAGACACTGGTTTTTTGTGTTTCACACCAGGAAAGTCATAAAATCACTTCTCTTAGATGCAGTTCACCTCATGGATGGGGTTTCCTTGGGTGATACAGATCAAGTGTCTCAGCAAAGTGAAGACATTTTTTCTGTGGCAGCTGAAC
Organism: Cettia cetti; assembly: GCA_013401135.1. Classification (NCBI taxonomy): domain Eukaryota; kingdom Metazoa; phylum Chordata; class Aves; order Passeriformes; family Sylviidae; genus Cettia; species Cettia cetti. Next base: position 4,432 of record VZUI01066810.1, on the reverse strand, counting down.
TGCGCCTTGAACCAACACTCCTATGGTCAGACAAGAAGCTTCCCAAAGTCACTGAATAATACAGCATTTTATGAGTCTTCTCTTTCAACACCATGCCCCCTGATACCAAGCCATTTAAAAGCGGCTTTTTCAGGGCTTAATCCATTTTTCTCTCTGAATGTCTTTAACACAGCCTGGTTTCTATCTCTTCTCCCTACTCCTCTCACCATCCCAGGAACCTTAATGTGATTAAAAATTGCATGGAAAGAACATCACTTTTGTGGTTCGATTGAACAGTTTGCATGGTCTGAGGGCTAGCAGCTGGACAACTAAATCAGTGTCATCACACTAAACTCAAATTTGGTTGCTAAGGTATCTGAACATTTGGAAAGGGTTTAATTTCTGAAAGACATGAGAACTGATAAACAAGATGCCCCAGCACCTGCTGTTTCAGAGGACTTCAAAATTTCTGTAACAATGATATTAAAAAGAAAAAAAAGAGCACATTTGTTGCAATGGACATGAACAGAAGAGACACAGGCTCCTTTTGAAAGTGGTCAGTGGGTTCTCCCTTTATTGTGGGATGGGCGCCTCTTTATACAGAATGTCAGAGGCCAATTTGATTAGTAACACAAAGGTAAACTTTTCAATCAATTGTTCATCCCAGAGGGACATCAGAAAAAGGTCCCTCCTATAAGAAAGAATGTAAACATCCTTATATTTACAAAACATTGTTCTTCTGTTTACCAGAAGAATGTCTGGGAAAGAACCCTTCCAAGATCAAAACATCCCAGGCGTGAAACTCAGGACTACACACATTATTCCACTTATTAAAGTACAAGGACAGAAATCTTACAATTTAAAAGGATATTATTTACAAGACAGAGTATTATTATATTTGTGCCACACACAGAAAACTGAAAAAATAACATGAAATCAGAATAAACCTTCAGAACACTTCTCCCCCCACCTCCTCTTTTCTTTCCCACTGACAATGTAAAGAGAGACAGTCTCAAAGCTCTGTGTTTAGTCCAAGTCTAGGCTGCTTCTTCCATCAACAAAGAAAAAAACCTCTTTGTGTCTTCCTCCTAATGTGGGTGAACTCTTTTACTGACCATAAAGGGAACTGAAAAGATTGATTAGGAGAAAACATGCTGGCTTACTGGTATAGTCTAATCTTCAGTGAACCAGTAATAAGTTTTCAAGAGTTAAAGCTAGGCAGACATTGACAGTCTTAAAACAACTCTGTTGCTCTGTAGTTTAAAAATAAAATAGAGTAACTTTGTAAATTCACATCCCACATGTCAAAATTAGGTCTCTAAAGACTTGAGTGTAAAGACTTATGATTGTTGCAATCGTTTGATATCTTTTCACAGTACTAATAGCTTATCTTTGGGTTAAAAAACTGAACAGAAAGGTAGGACTGCTGGAATCCATTTCTGGCTCTGCTGGAGGCTTCCTTTGTGTTTGGTTAAAAGGCAATAATCCTCCCTCTACAAAAGAGTGGTCAGTCTCTGAAATTCAAGATATGCAGGAACTGTGTATTGGGATGCATTCATGCAGAATAAGAAAAGATTGTTTTCAATTTTCATTAAGCCTGCTACATACTTCCAGAATATTTATGGCTGCTAATAAGAAAGGAATGCTTTGCAATTTTATTTTGCTTTCCAAATTTAGTTATAAAAAGCCCTCAGACCACTAAAGGAAATTACTAGACACTTCTCCCAGTATTTCCTATCCATTCAAAGATTCACCAAAAATGAAGTTATACAATAGGGTTGTTGTTATAAGATGATTTGACAGTGGTCTTCCAGAGAGCTCTACTTTTATTTTTAAAGGACTATTTAGAAGAAAATGTCCATCACTGGTTGCATTCTTGTGTTCTGTAAGTTTGTGTTACTTCATTATATAATTATTTAAATTTTTTTCTCCAGTAAGAAACATAGCATTTTCTGTATTGAAGATTCTGGTAGGAAAATTGTGACCACTGAAAATGCAGAAAAAAAAGTTCTACTTTGGCTGATTTGAACGAAAGATCGAGCTTTTTATTTTGTTGAAATACATCAAAATGCTTTTTTCACAGCTATTTGTTCTGAAATGACCTGTCTTGCTTATGACATAATCCCTCATGGTAAATTTGTCTCAATGCTCCATTAATTTCTAGGCTATTCTTTGAAGATAGAATTTCCCATCATGTGTCTCGACCTCTTTCTGATCAAATAATCTGCTTTGTCAATGGAAATTACCAAGGCTGTGTACCCCAAGGTAGATGAAGCATGCTTTACAAGAATGATTTATAGCACAAACAGTGGTTGCACATACTATACCTACAACCCCATAGGCCAAGTACCACTATAGAGAAATATAGTTTAACCTTAAACTTACTTAAAATTAATTGTATTTTGATCACTAAAACTGAGATTTTTTAAAAACTTTTGTCCAACTTTGGGATAAAAAAGAAGTGTGAAAGACTGGTATTTCCATTAATTCTTCAGTATGACTTCATGCACTCACTGCTTTTAAAGGTAGAAAAAGAACATATGCAGACCTAGGAATGATATTTGGAAGTGAGATGAAGAACAAAAGAAAAATAGCAGTAGGCTTACATTACAGTCATAGGAACATTTTTCAGTATTAGGGTAAGAATAAGTCAGTCACACTCATAGAAAAGAGAGCTAGCTGTTATTACAAGCGTCATTACTAATTGCAATGTCACTATGCAAACATGGAACTGTTGAGAGCTATAATACAGCTTCCTCTTAGGTGATACAGCTTTCTCTTAGGTGAAAAGGATTTTGATTCCATTATACTAATTCCTAGTCCATATACGCTGATTTAATTAGGTTCTTAGCAACATTTAAATTCAGAAAGGACAGACTTTACCCATGCAGATGCAAAAATTTTGTGGGTTTTGCCTTAAGCATAAACTCAAGATTTGCATCTCAACACTTACTAGAAGTCGATATGTATTGAGGGGAAAGTAGGTGATACATACAGTAAACATGTATGTATGTTTTTCCACAAGCTATCCTCATCCATGTTCTGATTGACCTGCGTTGTGCCTGCCTGATTTTTTTTTTTTTTTTGTCATTCTTCAGTGTTTTTTGTCTTACAGTCTAACAACAAGGGGGAATAAACTGCAAGGCCAAGATCAAGAAGGTAAGACAGAACGTCAGAACATAATTTCTAATAAGGACTGCTTAATGATAAAATATCAAGCACTGCAGATCTTGGTTTGGGCTGAGGGGAGCTATAGGGAGACTGTGATACCATGGATAAGGTGTATAATTTTTTCTATCATGAGGCCTTCAACTGAGAATTCCCAGGCTCACCTTCTTCACTGGCATGATTTCATTTTCTTCTGCTGAAGGAGTAGAGGTTTCTAGGATGAGTTTACAGTGTACTCTGGAAATTATGGTATGAGATTATTACGTGACTGTAATTCTGCTTGACCTAAATGCAAAACTTATCACTTGTTCTCACCTGCTTTCCTGATCTATTGAACATGGGGAAAATCGGAGATTTTGATTTTTTTTTTTTTTTTTTTTTTTTATAGGAAAGGAACCAGAAGCCCAAGTCACCTCACAGCTCTTCAAGTACACAGAAGAATATTTTGGAAGCCCAAAATATTATTTTTCAGTCTTTCCATATCTATAATTTCTGTTTATTGGGTTCCCAAGAAAAAGATGCAGTTCAACAATTTGTGATTTAATCTTGTCTCCTGTTAGTAAGAGATTACTAAGGCTAAAATGTCCTATCTTCCCACAGATATAGGGGGCCACATTTTGATTAGAAAAGGTATACTTAGATGTTCAATGAAGAGTCCCAGTTAGCATCACAGTTGGTTTAAAAAGCATTTTTATTTGTTTGTGTTCATTACGGTTTTCTGACAGATTTCTAAATGGCATTATTTTCCCCCAAAGTATCTTCCAGTTTGGTAATGAGATTCAGTTTTTCTAGTGTTGGGAACAAAATACTTACACAGAAACAAAAATATAAATACTGTGCCCTCCCCATCACTATTTCTGTGAAGTCTTGAATATGGAGAAAACAAACTGTAATAAATGTCAACCTCTCTAATGAGAAACTTGTCATGAGAGTCTTCTCATTAGAAAAAAAGCTGAAGATTAACTGTCCTGGGTTGACGGTGCCTCTGTATCCCAGATCGTGAGATTGTTGTGTCTGGCGGCGGCGGCCTTTCCCCGCAGCACTTCCCCCCCTTGCTTCCCCCCCGCAAGGGGCAGGTGTCTCTGGCCTGGCTTGCTTTTTGCTGCTGCTGCCGCTGCTGCTCCTGCCTGGCTTGCTGCTGCTGCTGCTGTCTGCTGCCTCTCTTTTGCTATTTTTCCGCTGGCTTTGGCTCCTTTTCTCCCTCCCCCGTCCCTCAAGACCCGAACCGACTCCGGATCTGGTGGCTGGGAACCTGAGACCTGCTGCCTGGAACGTGAGTCTGCAG